>JAAGEH010000367.1:734403-777872 GCA_011751065.1 Lasiurus cinereus
GAGATCAAAGGACTTGTATGCATGCATATAAGCATAACCAATGAACACAGACACTGGGGGGTTGGGGTATGCCTGGGAGGGAGGGGGGCACTGGGGAGATATGTATAAAAAATTAATAAAAATTGCACACCTATGTATGACCACATTGGGGGGCGGGAGGTAAGTGCAGAGGGTGGGGTGGAAATTGGGTGGAGGTGAGCTATGGGGGAAAAAGGAACAATTGTAATAATCTGAACAATAAAGATTTATTAAATAAAAAAATAAAATAAATTGTAATAACTATGTATGGTATCAGATGGCTATTATATATATTTGGGGGATCACTTTGTAAGTTATATAAATGTCTAATGGCTATGTTGTACACCTGATACCAATATAATATTGCATGTCAACTGTAATTAAAAAAATAAAAAATTATTTTAAAAAAATAAAATGCTAACATGCAAACATCCAAAAAAATCAATTAACCGCAAGTGTGTGCATTTATTTCTGAACTCCAAAGTCTATTTCATTGATCTATATGTCTATTCTTATGCTAGAACCAAAGTCTTGATTACTGTAAGTGTGTAGTACAGTTAAAAAATCAGGGAATGTGAGCCCTCCAACTTGGTTCTTCTTTTGCAATTTTTTTTTTTTGCTATTGTATGTTCTTTGCACTTCCATATAAATTTTAAGATCAGCTTGTCAATTTCTACCCCCCCAAAAAAAGCCAACTTGAATTTTTATTAAGATTGTGTTGAATTTTATAGGTCAGCTTGGGAAATATTGCCATCTCTACAGATGTCTGTCATTTTATTTGGCTCTTCTTAAATTCTCTCAACTATGTTTTACACGTCTTTCATTAAATTTATTCCTAAGTATCTTGTTCATTTTTATGCTAATATAAATAGAATTTTCTTAATTTTATTTTCAGATTTATCCTTGCAAACTTATAAAAATTCAATTGATTTTTATATTTGGATTTTGTATCCTATAATCTTACTAAACTGGTTTATTAATTTCAATAATTTTTTATATTTTATATGAAACCATGTCCACTGTAGATATAGTTTCACTTCTTCCTTTACAAACTGCATTTTCATTTATTACTTTTCCTTGCCTAACTGTGCTGGCTAGAATACAGATGATGAGAGCAGACATCCTTTTCTTGTCCATGACCTAAGAGGAAATCATTGTCTTTCACCATCAGAAATGATGTTAGCGATGGGGCTTTAATGGATGCACTGGATTAGGTTGAAAGAGTTTCCTTCCGGACTTACAGCTGCCATGACAGGTTGCCACAAAATTGGTAGCTAAAAACAAAAGAAATGTATACTCTAATAGCTCTAGGGACCATAAATCTGAAATGAGAGTGTCACAGAACCACACTACATCCAGTCTCTAGAGGACAGTCCTTTATTGCCTCTTTCAGCTTTTGATGAACCCAAGAATTCCTTGCCTTGTGGCTGTATCACTCCCATTTCTGCCTCCACCTTTACACACCTTCTTTTCTTATTTCTGTGTCTTTTTGTCTCTTAGAAAGCCATTCAGTATTTAATTTAGGGCCCACTTAGGTAATCCAGGATGATCACATCTCTAAATCCTTAACTGAATTACATGTGCAAAGACCCTTTTTCCAAATAAGGTTACATTCAACCCACTACATCTTCTATTCCTGGTTTGTTGAGTGATTTTAATATGAAAGTGTTGGATTTGGTCAATTGGTTTTTCTGTGTCTATTGAGATAATCATGTGTGGGGTTTTTTTTTGTCTTTTATTCTATTGATATGATTGATATATTACACTGATTGATTTTTCAGATGTTAAAACATTTTTGCAATCCTGGGATAAATCTCACTTAATTATAGTATATAATTCTTTTTATACGTTGCTGGATTAGACTTATTAATACCTTGTTGAAGATGTTTACATCTATAGTCGTAAAAGATATTGATCTACAGTTTTATTTTCTTGTGTTGTCTTTGTCTGATTTTGATATTTGAGTAATATGGTATCTGGCTTCATAGAATGTGTTGGGAACTGTTCCCTCCCTTCTGATATTTGGAAGAATTTGTGATTGGTATTAACTTTGATTTACATAGTTGGTATAATTCACCAGTGATACCATCGATTTGGTATTTTCTTTTGTCGGATATTTAATTACCAATTCCATCTTCTCTTATTAGAGGTCTATTCAGATTTTCTATTTCTCTTGAGTCAATTCTGGTAGTTTGCGTCTTTCTAGGAATTTGTCCATTTCATACAGGTTATCTAACTTGTTGGCATACAGTTGTTTATAGTATTCCCTTACACCCAGTTTATTTCTATTCCCTTTTGTCTTCCTGATTTTAGTCATTTGGCTCCTCTCTTTCTTTCTTGGTCAGTCTAGTTAAAGGTTTGTCTATTTTGTTGATCTTTTCAAAGAACCAGTCTTAGTTCACTGACTTTCTCTACTGTTTTTCCATTATCTGTGTTAAGACTTCTTTGTGGTCTAGCATAGTCTGAACTAGAGAATGTTCCATGTGGACTTTGAAAAACATGCATCTTGCTTTTGTTGGATTAAGAGTTCTGTAGATATCTGTTAGGTCTAGTTGGTTTAGAGTGTTGCTCAAGCCTTCTATTTCTTTGTTGATCTACCTCATTCTATCCATTATTAAAAGTGAAGTACTGAAGTTCCCAAATATTATTATTGAATTGGCTATTTTTCCCTTCAATTCTGTCAATTTTTTGCTTCATGTATTCAAGGTTCTGTTGTTAGATGTACATATTTATTATGTCTTCCTGATGAATTGACCTTTTATTATTATAAAAGTCCCTTTTTGTTTCTAATAACAAGTTCTGTCTTAAATTCTATTTTGTCTGGTAATAGTGCAGCCACTGCAGCTCTTTTGATTACTGTTTACATGAGTATATTTTTTCCATGCTTTACTTTCAATCTATTTGTATCTTCAAATCCTAAAGTGTGTCTCTTTTAGGCAGCCTGACAGTTTATTTTAAAATACACATAATATCATTTCATCTTCAAATCCTTTGATATGTATTTCTGAAAGGTTAGGACTTTAAAAAAAACACATAAACATCGTTCTAGACAGTTTGGCTCAGTAGATAGAGCATCAGCCTATGGACTAAAGGGTCCTGGGTTCGATTCAGTAGAGGGCATACACCTGGGTTATGGGTTCAATCCCCAATCGGGGGCATGCAGAAGGCAGCCAATCAAGGATTCTCTCTCATCATTGATGTTTCTCTCTCTCTCTTCCTCTGCCTTCCTCTCTGAAATCAATAAAAATATTTTTAAAAACATAAACACAATACTATTATCACATCTGAAAATATTCACATAATTTCTTAATTAACTACACTGAAAATCCCTGTCACCTCAGTCGCCTGCCTACCACCTCCCATGTGTGCCTACAGGCATATAATCCTGCCAATTCCCCTGCCCCCCACAACCTGCCTCTGCCAATTCCTCTGTAAAAGAGCTCTGTGGTTTCGGCTCCCATAACCATCCTTCCTGCTGGGAATGCTTGTCCTCACACTGATGCTCAGCTCGTCTCATTATCAGCATATTCTCAATGAAACCATCTTCTCAGTTCTGCATCTTATTCAAGTCTCAAAATGTTCACAAGGAAATGGTGGTCCAGAGAAATTAATTTAATTCCCCAAGCACACACAACTGTGAACTGATAGAGCTGAGACTTCAACCACATCTACCCATCTCCAGATGGCTCCATCCTTCTCAGCAAGTGTGGATGGTAAAGTATTTCAGCCTTCCAGAGAATGATGATCAAGCCACAATTCTTGAGATTCATAATTCTGATGGGAACCAAAACACAAATAGGAGAGCAGTATTTTGTTAAACAGATTTAAATCTTGGCAAAGGCAGCAGCAAAAAAGATGAAAGAAATTTTCCAGGTGCTTGAGGGTGCCATTTGCTATGACTCACATATATCAATGGTGGGCTCTAAGGTCTTTGTTCAGGAGCTATTCCCATAATCCATGGAGAAGCATGACAGGAGGACCAAGGGAACCAGCCTAGAAGGGCACAGCTGAGATAGGGTAAAGGGGAGAAGATTCTAAGGCACTAGGAGGAAAGGCTAGGTGAGGGTGGGGGGACTCACACTAGGGATGGTTTGAGCTACCAGGATGAAGACTTTGTACTTTGACTGCATTTCCATTTCTTTAGAAACTTCTCCTGAAAGAAGTTTATAGGAAAGATTGATGAAGAACCTGAGGTTGGCTGAGATCTGAGTTCTTCGCTAATAGACAACTCTTTGTGATGGGTCTTATTCTAAGCACTTCATATGTATAAACTCACTTAATTCTCATAACCCTATAAAATTATCATTTCATCCTGATTTTGTAGCTGAGAAAACAGAGATAGTGAAGTTAAATATCTTTCTCAAGATCCTATGGTTAGTAAGTGATGGAGCCAGAGTTCAAGCCCAAAGCATTTGGTCTTAAAGTCTAGGCTCTAAACTAACACACTCTCTACTTCCCTACTGGGTCATCCATCCTTGGCCAGTCACTACACCCATTCTAACTTTGGTTTCCAGGACAGGAGGGCACAGTTTGAACTTGCAGTTCTTGTTGAGAGCTAGGCATCTCTCTCCCCTCCTGATGAGATCCCTGTAAAATGACAGTGAGGGAATTTAAAAGTTATACACCCACCTGGTCGATGTGGCTCAGTGTTTGAGAGTCAACCTATGAACCAGGAGGTCACGGTTTGGTTCCAGTCAGGACACATGCCCAGGTAGCAGACTTGATCCCCAGTAGAGGGCATGCAGGAGGCAGTTGATCAATGATTCTCTCTCATCGTTGATGTTTCTATCTCTCTCTCTCTCTCCCTTCCTCTCTAAAATCAATAAGATATATATATTTTTTTTAAATCATGAAGGTCAGGGAATGAATAGAAGGGATTAATCTGAAATCTTTATGTTCATCACCCCTCCCACATTCAGTGGACCTTGCATCACCCAGTGAAGAGTTGCACTCTCAGGGGTTGATATGAAAACTACCTGGGAAGAGCAAAGACAATTCATGGTGGCATTGCAGTATTCAGGCTCTCCCAGGTTATAGCAGCTTCCACATCACTTATAAGCTTTATGTCCTCAGAGCTCCCAAGACAATCTTTCTTAACCATGAATGGACAACTCAGATCACCAGACATGTAAGGCAAATTACCAACATGAAAACAAGAAACCAAGAAATATACAGGTCAAGAAACCAAAAAAGACAGATCCACAAGGAAGCTGTGATAATTCAGCATACAGAAGAGCAGAGATATCCAAGTAGCTACTTCATACATGAAATAAGGAACATAAAGCATGAAACAAGTAACAAGATGAAGTGAAAAACAGGACAAGAAAGGGTTGCTAGAAATTTAAAATGAGGGTATGAAAATAAGATTTTCCACAAGAAAGGTTGAAAATAGAGGCAAAGAAATTTTCCAAAGTCAAAGAATATGTACAGAGATGGTGGGAGAGAATACAATGATTAATCTAAGCAGTTCGACATTTGATTAATAGGAGTTCAAGAAAGAAAACAGAAAGGAGAAAGACTTCTCTGCAGATAGGGACAGATAGGCAGTCTAGGCGCAGGGAAAAGCACACACAAGACACAGAGGCCTGATGGGGCGTGAGCTGTTTAGGGAACTGCAAGTAGGTCTATGAGGTGAGACAGGATTCCTGAGAATAAGGTCTGGGAGATGAGGTCTCAGATGTGGAACCAGAATGACCTTGAACACCATACCAAGATGCTTGGTCTTTAACCTATAGGCTTTTGAGGTTGTTTTAAGCAAAGGAGCAAGATGATCAGGTTTGCAATGAACAAAAACTAATCCAGAGTCCGAGCTATGGGAGAGGGACTGTTCTAGGTATCAATTGCTGTGCAGCGAAAAGCCCCAACGTTAGTGACTGAAACAACAACAGACATAATTGCTGGCAAATCTGTAATTTTGAGAAAACTTAGTGGTGACACTGGTCTCTGCTTCATTTGACACCAGCTAGGAGGCTCAAAGGCTGGGAGTGACTCAAAGGTTTGGAGGCTGGAATCACAATGGCTGATGCAGCTCCTACCTCACATCCTTTTTTTGGAAAAGTAGGAGAATGGCTTTCCTCAATTCCCAGCAAATGTTTAATCGAATCTCATAGAACCTGAGTGGATCATACATGTACATCCCTGAATCAATCCTTGGGCCCAGGTAATTCAGTACAAGGATTGGCCCAGCTTTGATTATATGCTTTCCCTCCCCAGAGCTGGACAAGAGCCCCACCCTAGACCCACCCATGGATTGAGAGCCACTAAGGGGAGTATCTCCAAATAGTTGTGGAGGAAGATGGGCACCGTCCAGAACGCAGACATCAGGTGAATGCATGCCTCTCTGTCTCCCTGCCCCCTCCACTTGCTCATCCATGGAAGGAAGCTGCTCCCTGTTCTCATGTCTGGCTGGGTGGAAGGAATGCTAATTCCACTAACTGAAGAGCTCTGTATTGAGAAGGGCCATTTACACTGTGCTCAATACGACTGATGAAGCATAAACTAATTAATTCTTAGAGTGAGAGCATTCCTATCAGGTTTCTCCCAAATAGTAATGAATCATTATCAGCAAAAACCTCAACATCTGCTTACTCAATCAATCCACTGCTAGTCACATGCTATTAACGTCAACTGCGCGGTCGCCCCAGTGCCAGGCAGCCTGCACCCCAGCCCCAGAGCCTCATTAGCTGCATAGCCAGAGGACCTCAGGCCTGTGAGAGGATGAGGATTGTATCATGGGCACCGACTGCAGCTTGTTGGAGGGATGGTTGTGGGCACAGTGAAAGAATGACCTATTTCCAACTGTTGTTATCAAAAAAACCTCAGAACTGAAGGGATCTTTCAACCAAATGGTCCTCCAGCCTCTTTACACACCTCTGATGGCAGTGAGCTCATGAGAAGGCAACACACTGCACTGCTTTGCACATCTGTTAGAATTTCTCAGTCTGTGCCCACTTAATTAGTTAATTATATCCACATCTGAAGTGGCTTGAACAAATATATCCAATGCATAGGAACAAAGGAGCAAGAAAAAACTAAAACAAGGGGAAAGATTAGCACGCAGAAAGGCAGATCATCCATTCCATAGAGCCACAAATTTGACATTACGCTTCCAAGTGGCTAAAAGGAAGAGGAAGCCAGAATGCACAACATCCATGAGAGATAGATAGAGAAATGACAGGCAGATAGATAAACATACAAATAGATATCTCAAAGAGTGGTTGTTAAAACACTTATTATGAAAGCCTCTTTTTCCTGTTAGTGTTTGCTCAAACTAAACCAAAATCCAATTTCCTTCTAATTTCTACACATCGGTTCAACTCAACAGACACTTTAAAAAGCCACCGTGACTCCTTCATTCCATGAACTTCCAATGTATTCTTGTGATGGGCAAGACATTAGACTATGTGCCATGTGGGGATCACATTCCCCAACCTCTATTTATTTATTACCTGTGTGACCATGGGAGTACCTACCTTACAGGCCAAGGAGAGGCAAATGACAGATGAAACCCACTCTGGTCCAAAAGGATCAGTCCCACTCTATCCTCCCAATCTTATACACACCACCCCTTTTCACAAACTTTCTGCTCAAGGGAAATCTAACTTCCTGGTATATCCCTAGATTTCAGCTTCTCAGGCTCTCTGTACAAGCTCTGCCTTCTGCCTGGAATGCCTTCCTCCACACTCTTCCCCCGCCTCCAATCTCTCAATACTGGGCATCCTGCACAGCGCAGTTCAAATGGCAGCTCCTATAGGAAGACCACTATGAGTTCTACAGACACCCATTATATTTCTCTTCCCCAACTCCCCTAGCTCAGTGGTCGGCAAACTGCAGCTCACGAGCCGTGATTTGCCACTCTGTTGACTAATGAGTTTGCAGACCACTGCCCTAGCTCATATCTGTGCCCACCTCATGATCAGTGTATCTATTCAAAATCTCTTCCTGTTATTTCTCAGGGAATTGAAATGTTTTTCCAAATCTCAACTCTAAAGAAAAAGTCATCAAGAAAAATGTTTGGCCAGTGCACTAAGTGGTTAGAGCATCAGCCCATGCATCTAAGGGTCCCAGGTTCAATTCCTAGTCAAAGACATGTACCTGGGTTGCAGGTTCAATCTCGAACTGGGTCAGGGCATGTAAAGGAGGCAATCAATTAATGTATCTCTCTCACATGGATGTTTCTCTCCATCTCTTTCTCTCTCTAAAAATCAATAAAAATATATCCTCAGATGAGGATTAAAAGAAAAACAAGAGTAGGAAATGCCAACCAGCAGAGTTGAAGGTGAGAGTTGACATGAGTCCATCTAACTCATAGCTGTTGTATGTTATCAGTGTATTTGATGCCCCTTTTACTGCTAATGGTGAGTTATTCTTACAAATAAAATATTAATACTGTAGGTTTGTATGCAGAGTATACTTTACAGAAATTCTATGAGTACTGCTCCAAGAAATAATAAGTTTTAGAAAACTCCTATTGCTTAGTGCTGTTAACCTTGCTAGGAGATCTCCATGTTACATTATTCAAACACTACCCAATTATGTTGTCTGACATTTTCTGGTATTTCCAAGCCACTATAGGCCATATTTCTATTCCACTAACTTACTATTTTTTATAACAAAAAAATTAGCTACACATAATAGTGAATAAACAGAATGAAGAAATTGAAAGTCTTAAGAATAGCATGATTTAGAAAATTCCCTGCAAGTCTCTTTTTGTTCCTATATTCTGAATATTGGTACCATTACATTAAGATACTCTGCTTTCTTCTTTGTATGACAGTTGTTTATTCCTTGTCTCAGTGCCTCTAATCACTGTTGGGTTTTGTTTTGTTTTGTTTTGTTTTTTAACATATTTTTATTGATTTCAGAGGGGAAGAGAGATAGAAACATCAATGATGAGAGAGAATCATTGATTGGCTGCCTCCTGCAAGCCCCCTACTGGGGATCAAGCCCACAATCCAGCATGTGCCCTTGCTGAAATGGAACCTGGGACCCTGCAGTCCACAGGCCGACGCTCTATCCCCTGAGCCAAACCAGCTAGGGCCACTGTTGGGTTTGATAACAAGATTCACATCCAGTCACTGACCTCACACACAGAAAACCAAGATAGCTTCTCACAATAAAGAGTATGGGCACTGCGGGGTTGAATGTCAGCTCTGTCATTTTCATGTTGTCCTGATTCATGCATGGCTTAAACACCCTAAGCTTCAGCTTCCTCATCTGAAAAATGGGAGTGATAATGTCCATCTCAAAGGCTGAGAATGGGATCATGTGAAATAATTTGTATGAAATGCACCCAATACATGTTTTACCTTCCTTTCCAATAAAAGTGCAGTACTAATGGGATGAACGGTTGCATGGATGAGTGGGTTAAACTACCAGAGAAAACAGCAAATGCTTCCCATGCACACATTTCCCACTCCTATCCCTAGAATTGAACAAGAAGCAGTAGCATTCTGAGTTGCAAAGAAAGCAGCCATCAAAACCTAGTATGTTTTTTGCGATGCCACAGGCCCCAAGAGATGAAAAAATAACCCTATGCTCCTCAATAAAATGGCAGGACCATAGGCCAGCTAACAGAGACAATGTTGGTTTTTTAATTCTTCTGCACAGGTTTAGACTGTGTTTTGGGAAGAAAAGAAGCAGGAAGGAATGAGGGAAGGAGAGAGGGAAGGATGGAAAGAGGAAGGGAGGTGAAATATAGAATTAAGCAATGGGGTCACATAATAGGTCATCTGGTGAGGAAACCTGCAGACACACAGCTCTCACTCATGGGAGGATGGAATAGAAATTGGTGACTCGTATTCTTTCTTTTATTCATTGGTATGGAACTCACACCCTCACACACAGGCTAATCTGTAGGCTGAGCCAAGTCAAAAATTGAATTAATCAGAACTTTTTCAGTTGCAAGTAAGAAGAACCCAGCTCTAAATAAATTAATGTATTGTGCCAGTCAAGGCCAGAGTAGGCCTGGCTTCAGGCAAAACTGAATATAAGAGATCAAATTCTTTCTTCAGATCAAATCTCTCTCCCTCCCTCTCTCTTTCCCTCTCTTTTGGCTCTGCTTCCTCGGTTCTGAAATCACTCTCAGGAGATCATTTCCTCATGATGGGTCTTGCCTGGCTTACCTCTCAAGCACCAAAACGAGAACATTATGCTATAACCAACAACTGAAAATTGAATTTTTTAAAATATTTTTTACAGTAGCATCATGAAATATAAGCAACAACAAAGCATTGCTTAAAGAATGACAGAACTAAAACAACGGAGATACTATCTGCCTGGATTGGGAGAGTCTGTATGGTTAAAATGTCAACTTCCTCCAAACTAACTTAGAGATTCAATGAGGTCCCATTCAAAATCCCAGCATGTTTTTTTTATGTAAATTGAAATAGTATATAAAGTTTACATGAAAATTCAAAGGATCTAAATGGCAAAAACAATTTTGTAAAGAAAAAAGTTAGAAAATGTATACTGCCTAACTTCAAGGTAGTATATCAGGCAGTGTGTATTGAATGAAGAATAGACAAATAGATAAGAGAAATAGAATGCATAGTCTAAAATGAAAAGTTCTAGAAGGAAAAGTTATCTGTGGTGATAACAGTCAGAAAATAATTGTCTCTGTATGCTTGTTGGGGAGAGTGGTATTGACTGGAAAGGACAGAGGAAACTTTCTGAGGTGACTGGGAAAGAGCATGAAGGAACATGGGGTGATGGAAGTGATTACTATCTTCTTTGGGTGTTAGTTACACAAATGTGTATACATTTCTCAAAATTCTTCAACCCAAACACTAAAGATCTGCACATTTCATTCAATATAAATTATGTCTCAGCTATAAAAAAAAAATACAAAGATAGCTTCTCTGTTGTAAGTTCTACTAAGTTTGCAAATGTGGTTACATGTCCATCCCTGAACCAATCACTGGCTAGGGAGGGAATAATCTGATTGTCCAGGCCTGAGTTATCTGTCTGTCCCTCAAGTTTAGGCATGTAGTCAACACCCGGAACCAAATCACCTAGTATTTCCCCAAAGTAAAAATAAGGCATTTAGACCTAACTGGTTTTGCTCAGTGGATAGAGCATCAGCCTGCGAACTGAAAGGTCCCAGGTTTGATTCCAGTCAAGGGCATGTACCTTGGTTGCGGGCACATCCCCAGTGGGAGGTGTGCAGGAGGCAGGGGATTGATATTTTTCTCTCATTGATGTTCCTAACTCTCTATCCAGCTCTCTTCCTCTCTGTAAAAAATCAATAAAATATTTTTTTAATAAGGCATTTATGCCCTTACATTCAAGAAGTTGTGAGGAAAAAAAGATGGAAAGAAGGAAGAAAAGAGGAAGGAGAAGCTGGAGTTTAGGCCATTGAGTTCTTACCTTCTGCCTTTAACTGTAACCCCACCTTGAAGAGATAAATTAGATAGGTGGAGGATAAAGGCAAAACCATGGAAAGACCCACTTCCTATGTCTACTAGTAGGAGTCTGTATGTTTCTAGGACATGCCACTTGTAAAAGCTTCCTGTCTGGTAGAGAGTGAGGGCAACCACACAAATGACCAGGGGAAGAAGCCTGAGGCAGCACCCCTGACTCTATCAAGGAGGGGACCCAAGAGGGGGACCCAGAGGAGATACAAATGTCCTGACAAGGCAAAGGCCTAGGATCCAGAGAAGGAAGCCACCATGTGACCTTAGAACACATGGCCAAAACCACAGAAGACTGGAAGAGACTAGTCATTCCTTAGTGGCCACCACTCCAGGGAGCAGACCAAACTAGCTCTTGGGTCTGAAGGACACCACAAAGCTCGAAGGCCCTGCTCTCTATGGATCAAGGCTCTGTTCTCTATGGATCAAAGGCCCCTCTCCCTACAGCTTGAAGGTTCCTCTTCCTACTGCTTTTAGAATGCAATAAGCCCCTCAGACACTTGGTGCCACCTTGGAGAGAAGAAGGGGAGGAAGTGGAGTTATGAAAGACCAAACATTCACTTCTAGTTCTTCAGCAATCCCAAGGAACTATTTAAAGCAGTCCTGATAGGAAGATGGAAACGAAGAGGGCAACATTTTCACTGAAAGGAGACTGACTAGACTGGCAATGGCAGGTTAGACTTCCCTGTCCCCCTAAAGGAAAGGGGCTCATCAAGGTCAGATAAGCTAACATGGCTGATTTCAGAGCATGTTTAACTAAAGTGAGGAAAGTTGCAGGTTCTCATTAATTCCAGGTCTCACTTAATTTCAGTGCCATGAAAGCAAAAGTACTGCCTAGGGTCAAGATAGTAAATGATAAGGCTGAACCTGAAAGAGATCTGTCATGTGCCAAAGCCACATTCCTTCTGCTGTTTTCTGCCCCCTCCCTGCTGTGTCTGAACCTTCCCCATTAACTCCGCCAACCCTGCTTTTGTCTTGAGGAACACTTCTAGCCTCTTCTTGTTTTCCACTTGCTGGGGGATGATGACTCTATGGGCAGAAAGCCCAGCACTGAGGCTTGAGGCAGCCCAGAAATCCCATGCTCTAAGCTTCTGAGCTTCCAATTCCTTCAAGCCCTGCACCAGACTTCACTCCACATGGTCTCTTATACCCTAAGGGAACAAAGCCAACTGCCTCAGCCTAGCATTCCAAACAACTCCCCATTTAACCCCAACTTGCCTTTCCTCTTGCCCCCACTGCCTCAGTGACAATCATACCTGTCTACCCTTGATTCCCAAACTCTTATCACTGCACCTTCCCTTGCCACCCTCCTTGTGTTCATCACATATTCTCATCCTGGAGACCCTCCTGAAGACTGTTCCACCCAACAGTGCCTCCCTCCTCTAACTCCTCCAAACTCATTCTTTGGGAAATTGTTGCCAGGTGGAGAGAGTTTGGAAAAACAGACAGAACTTATTGCTTAACTTTGGGCAAGTCACATACCACTTGTTGCCTCAGTTTAGCTCATCTGCACAATTGAAATGAAATTGCTTAGTTTACAGAGTTGCCCTAGGAATTAAGTAATGCATGCCAAATATGTGGAAGGGCCTGGCACATGGGAGGGGTTCCAGAAATGTCAGTTCCCTTTTGCTACATCCTGGGGAATTTTTCTAATTTGACCCTTTTATCCACAAAGGGCTAACTTACAATGTACACATCCTTCCTTGTCTGCTCAAGGAGGTCACTTAGAGTAGCATGGCACAGTAAAGCAAGAGTGACTTCCAGAAGTATACTGGGAGTCAGACTAATCTGAGTTTGAGTTTTGGCCAGTTTCTCGAACTTGTGCCTCTAATCATTATTTCACCTTCCTGAGCCTCAGCTTTGTGACATGTAAAAGGAAAGTAATAATAGTGACTACTTTAAAGGATTGTTGAGGATTATATGCATGAGTAGTTGGTTAGGTAGTGTCTGAAATTAGTGGGCCACACAAAATACAGCTTTGTTTCTTTCTAAGTACTGCCTTCACCCATGCCCTGATAAAGCTCAATTTCCCATTTTGTAACGACATTGCAGGAAGAGCCCCCTGTCTCCTTTCATTTTTAGTAGCTAAATGGAAAGTCCAATTTGGTTAAAATCTCAATTGCATATCTATTTTAGCATTTATATCCCCTCCTTCTTCCCATACTAATAAAGCATCAACCGGAGTCTTGCCATGAGGGAGGGCGCATGCTCTGCTCTTCCTCTCCTGGGGCCCTTTTTCCCTGGAGCTTTTGGGCCTAGAAAAAAGGATAGAAAGGAACATAGTTCAGGTCAATAAAAATACCCAGTCCTACCTGTCAGAATGGCAATCATCAACAAATCAACAAACGACAAGTGTTGGCAAGGATGCGGAGAAAAAGGAACCCTTGTGCACTGTTGGTGGGAATGCAGACTGGTGCAGCCACTGTGGAGAACAGTATGGAGTTTCCTCAAAAAACTAAAAATGGATCTCCCATTTGACCCTGTAATACCACTCTTAGGAATTTATCCTAAGAAATTACAAACACCAATCAGAAAGGATTTATGCACCCCTATGTTCATAGCAGCACAATTTACAATAGCCACAATTTGGAAACAGCCTAGGTGCCCGTCAGCAGATGAGTGGATCAGAAAACTGTGGTACATCTACACAATGGAATTCTATGCTGCCATTAAAAAGAAGGAATTCTTACCATTTGCAGCAACCTGGTTGGAACTGGAGAGCCTTATGCTTAGCGAAATAAGCCAGTCAATGAAGGAGAAGCATCACATGATCGCACTCATTGGGGGATAATAAAGATCATTATAAACTGATGAACAAAAGGATAGATACAGAGACAGTAAAGCTTCAAACAGACTGTGAAATTACAGCAGGAAGATTAAAGTTAGGTGAGGTAGATAAGAGATCAATCAAAGGACTTGTATCTATGCATATAATCATAACCAATGAACATAGACACTGGGGGGTTGGGGTATGCCTGGGAGGGAGGGGGGGCAATGGGAAGATATGTATAAAAAATTTTAAAAAAATACCCAGTCCTAACCCCAGGCACATGGAAAAATTACAATTTCCTGTCCCCTTTACATTATGTGAACCCTGTGGCCTGCTGTAACAAATTACATGTGAACACGGGTCCCAATAGAATTAGTAGAGCTGAACATGAATAATGAACTAGGAATATATCTTTATTGTCATAAAGCTCTAAGATTTTGGTGCCATTTGTTACTTAGCATTATCTAACCTCTAACTGGTATCGGTGGCTAATAGCTCTTTCATGGCCCAATCTTCACTGTCACTGATAATAATCTCTATGAGGTAGGTCCCAAACTGATCTTAGAATGCATGCATGAGCTCTTCAGGAGACCCTACAGCAGGGAGGGCTTGCCATTATACTTCCCCAACCTGTCATCCTCTGATCCCCCTCAACTACCACCCTTGGTGGTCTATCCCAAAGTCTCTTGCTGCTAAGCTTCCTTCCCCTGCAACCAGGTTCTTGGATGGGCTTTGATAGACTACCTCAAGCATGGCTGTATTCCAAGATGTCCATCCAACTCATGAGCAACTTATACAATTTTATTATGGCAAAATGCTGGACCCTCTCTTCAACCCACTGTCTCTGTCTGTATTTGTTTCCTTTTGCTGCCTTAACCAATTACCATGAACAGTGGCTTAGAACAACAAAGATGTATTATCCAACACAGGTCTCACTGAATTGAAATCAATGTGTTGGAATGGCTGTGTTCCTTTCTAAAGGATCTGGGGAAAATCTGTGTCCTTGTTGTTCCCAGCTTCTACAGGCCATCTGCACCACTTGCATCATGGTCCCCTTCCTCCAACTTCAAAGCCAGCCATGACAACTCAAGACCCACCCATACTTCTAATTTTCCCTGTCTCTTCTTTAATCATCCCAGTCATCTCATATCCCTCTGACAGCAGCCAGGAAAAGTTCTCCACTTTCAAAAAATTGTGTGACTAGATTACGCCCTGATAGATAACTCAGGATAATCTCCCCATCTCAAGGTTCTTAACTTCAGTCAAATCTGCAACGTCCCTCTTACCAGGTAAGGTAACATTCACAGGTTGATGGGATTAAGACATAGTCATCTTTGATGGGGCGTATTTCTGCCTGCCACATTCTCCAATCATCTTTTCCTCCTGTTCAAATAAGCACAGGGAGCAAATCAACAATTCCTGTGTAAAGAAAAGTCAAACCAAGAAATCAGATGCCAATCTTCCCTCGTCTGCGCTCCTCCATTTCCATGAGCAGTTGTCTTAGAACTTCTTGTAGGGAGTGAGGACAAACTCCCCTCTAGCATCCCCCATGAGAAATGGAAAGAGAAAGCCACTACCCTTCTAATATTCCCTGTCCTCATGAGCTCCAGTATTCTTTGAAAACATATAAATATTTATATTTCCAAAATAATAATAAGACAAATATTTTTAAATTTCCTACTAGTCACATTTAAAATAAGCAAAAATAAATGGGTAAAATTAATTGCAATAATATATTTCATTTAATTCAATATACCCAAAATATTATTTCAACATGTAATCATACAAAAATTATTGAGATACTTTACATCCATTTATTGTACTAAATATTTGCAATTCCATGTGAATTTTACACTTTCAGCACATTTCTATCAGGACTAGCCACATTTCAAATGCTCAGTAGTCACCTGGGGCCACAGTTGCCATATTGAATAGCACCAAATATAGACTTTCATTTGAACAGGCTAGGCTAGTGTGGAGCCAAGGACGGGGCTGCAGGGATGGGTGGAGATAGAAGAAAACATTCAGGAGCTTCTGGAGGGGAGTTTTTTTATAATACAGTTGTTTTCTGCCTCTCATCCCTGCCTTTACTTCATGTTGGCCCATTCCCAGGCACTGGGAGTCTCATTCACTATGGTCTTAAACATGTGAAATGCTGAACTCAGTACATAGTCCGTATTCACAGATGTTACTACTTGTCCTACACAATGCCCCGTATAGGAACAGACACACAGTAGGTGCCCAAAAAGAAGTTGTGAAATGAATTGGCTTTTACTTAGTCCCCAAGGAGAACTTCCTGAGTTCCATCAATTTATGTCAATACCAGGACCAGAGCTAGCCACAAGGAAGAACTCAGTAAGTATATTCTCCCCACTGCAAGGCCTGGCTCTGGGCACCAACCAAACAGCCTAAAAATTTTAAAAGTGTGCCACCTGCTTAGACCCAAAGGAGAAAAAAGACTCCACAGACTTGTGCAGCCCCGGAGTTCACACACTTATTCTGCCTCTTTTTGTTGTTTGTTTTTTGTTTGTTTTTTCTTTTTACTTTAAATCCTCACTTCTAAGTACTAAGCCCAATACATAGGATCACCCAATTGGGGACACCCTAAGATACTGAAGGGGAAAGTTTTTTTTCCTGGAACCTGGGGATCAGAGAGGGTAATAACCATCAGAGAACCAGCTCTGGGGCAACCCACTCTCACAAACCGGTATTGAATGCTACAGGGAAAACAGGATCTAAGCACTGACTAGAGAGGACCTATAGACCCGGAGGTTAATCCAGAAACACTGCCACCCAGGGGTTGAATCACAAATTGACTCTTACGTAAACACAAGTAAAGGAATACAAGAAATTAAGACACACTGCTTGCTTAAAAATCAGGACTGGCTTACACCACTGAGGAGCAGCAGAGTGCAGGAAACTGCAATACTGTCCCGACTAGGAAATAGGCATGCCAAATAGTAGAGGAAGTAAATGACCTTCACTACTGCACCTTTTTTTTTTCATCTTTGATTTAAGAAACTATTATTTTTTTCTTTACCCCTCATTTGATTTTACCTTTTTAATTATTACATTTTTGTTTTCAATCAGTATTATTACTACTACTAGTTATCTTTTTATAAAAAAGTATCATTTTGGAGAGAATCCAAGATGGTGGCAAAGGTAAACACCTACACTGCTGCCTTGCACAACAATTTCAAAACTACAACTAAAAGACAGAACGGGAATCATCCAGAACCAACGAAAACTGGCTGAGTGAAAACTCTACAACTAGAAGGAAAGAGAGGGGCTCACAGAAACCCAGAGGAGCTGCAAAAAGCTGAGGTACGGAGACAAGTGCTTGGAGAAAGCAGGTGCCGGAGAACCTGGCTGGCTTTCTCTGGTGGGAGGGAAACAGAGACTCTCAACAGCATTGAACCCACTTATCCTATGACACTAAACCCCAGGTCCAGCCAAAACTCATATGGGAGGAGTTTGGACTGTGAAAAGGGAGAAGCGCATGGAAATTTAGGGGAGTTGCAAGAGATCAGAAGTCTGGTGATGCGCACGGCATTGCGCACAGAGGACCGGCTGCTGATTGTCCCACTGGCTTTCGAGAGTGGGCAGGAGACAGACACTCCCAACTGTGCCACTTCTACCTTCACTAAACCCCAGTTTCGGGTGAAACCCTGGGGACCCAGACTCATATGGTCAGGGAGCACAGGGGAGCCAGAAAGGCAGAAGTCTAGAGGCACTGCAATAGCGCGCGCACAAGGGACAGCTTCAGCAATGGAGGGCGGGGCCAACTGGAAAGCAAGGCAGTCCCTTAAGCCCTGAGACTCCACCCATCAAAAGCTCAATAAAGAGGCTTCTGCAGTTTTGCAGTCTGGTATCATAAGGCTGAATCCAACACAGCAGTTCTCCCGGCATAGTGAAAATGCTGAGTCAAGGGAAGGGATCACAAACAAAAAAAATGGAGGAAAACAAATGACTGAATATAGAGTTCAAAACCACGCTTATAAGGTTTTTCAAGAATATCCTAGAAAAGATGGATAAATTTAGTGAGACTCAAGAGGAGATGAAAAAGATCCAACTAGAGATGGAAAAGAACCAACTAAAATTTAAACATACACTGACTGAATTAAAAAATATTGTACAAAGACCTAACAGCAGACTAGAGGAAGACAAGAATCAAGTAAAATATTTAAAATATAAAGAATCAGAAAACACTCAACTGGAAAAGCAAGAAGAGAAAAGAATCCAAAAATGTAAAGATAATGTAAGGAGCCTCTGGGACAGCTTCAAGCGTACCAACATCAGAATTGTGGGGATGCCAGAGGAAGAGAGAGAGCAAGATACTGAAAACCTATTTGAAGAAATAATGACTGAAAACTTACACCACCTCGTGAAAGAAATAGACTTACAAGTCGAGGAAGCACACAGACCCCCATATAAAAGGAATCCAAAGAAGACTACACTGAGACACATCATAATTAAAATACCCAGAGCAAAAGACAAAGAGAGAATATTAAAAGCAGCAAGAGAAAAACAGTTCATTACCTACAAGGGAGCATCCATACTACTGTCAGCTGATTTCTCATCAGATACGATGCAGGCCAGACAGGAGTGGCAAGAAATATTCGACGTGATGAACAGCAAGAACCTACAACCAAGAATACTCTATCCAGCAAAGTTATCATTCAGAATTGAAGGGCAGATAAAGAGCTTCACAGATAAGAAAAAGCTAAAGGAGTTCATAAACTCCAAACCAGTATTATATGAAATGCTGAAAGGTACTCTTTTAGAAGAGGAAGAAGAAAAAGGTAAAAGATAAAAAATTATGAACAACAAATATGTATCTATCAACAAGTGAATCTGAAAATTAAGGGAATTGAAGATTTGATCAATAGAATAAACTGGTGAATATAATAGAATCGGGAGCACAGAAAGGGAGTGGACTGATACTTCTCAGGGGGAAAGGTGTGAGGGGTGTACAGGGAGAGACTGGACAAAAATCATGCACCTATGGATGACGTCAACGGGAGGGAGGTAAGGGTAGAGGGAAGGCTGGGGAGGTATGGAGAGGGAAAAAGAGAAACAAATGTAATAATCTTAATAATAAAGATTTAATTTTTTTTAAAGTATCATTTTATTTTACTTTGGGATTCATGTTCTACATTGTATTTTCATCTTCCCTTAGCAACATTTTATTCTATCTCAACTTTATCTTTATGCCATCACATAACCAGATACCTAGAGAGGAGAGACTATGGGGAGACAAAGAAACAGCTCACATATAAAAGAAAAACAGGCATCACAAGAAAAGGAAGTAATCGAAATGGAGGCAAGTAACCTGCCAGAGAAAGAATTCAGAGAAATAGTCATAAAGTGGCTGAAAAGAATGGAAGACAAATAAACAAAATCAACAAAATCAGAAATGAAATAACAACAGACCTCACTGAAATGCAAAGCATTGGTTAAAAAATACTATGAAAAACTCTATTCCAACAAACTGGACAACCTGGAGGAAATGGACATATCCCTAGAAAAATATAACCTTCGAAAACTCAATCATCTAATGGTATTTAATGGAAGAATCTAAACATCTCAATTGGCCAATAACTATGGAAGGAATTGAAACAGTCATCAAAAAGCTTCCAGCAAATAAAAGCCTGGGGCTAGAGGACTTCACAGGGGAATTTTAGCGAACATTCAAGGAAGAACTAAGACCATTCTCCTCAGACTATTCCAAAAAATCCAAAAGGAAAGAACACTTCCAAGCTCTTTCTATGAAGCCAGCATCACCCTAATACCAAAACCAGATAAAGACAACACAATGAAAGAGAATTACAGGCCAATATCCCTCACGAACATAGATGCCAAAATCCTCAACAAAATTCTAGCAAATCAGATCCAGCAGTATATCAGAAAAGTCATACACCATGACAAAGTAGAATTTATCCCATGAATGCAAGGATGGTACAATATCCACAAGTCAATAAATGTGATACATCACATAAACAAATTGAGAGATAAAAATCACATAGTCATATCAATTGATGCAGAAAAAGCATTTGACAAATTTAACATCCTTTCTTGATAAAAACTCTCAACAGTGTAGGAATAGAAGGATCATACCTCAACATCATAAAAGCCATATATGATAAACCCACAGCTAACATCATACTCAATGGGCAAAAACTAAAACCATTTCTCCTAGGAACAGGAACAAGATATAGTACTGGAAGTACTAGCCATTGCAATTAAACAAGAAGAAGAAATAAAAGGCATCCAAATTGGAAAGGAAGTAAAGCTGTTCTTATTTGCAGATGACATGATACTGTACATAAAAAAAAGAAAGACTCCATCAAAAAACTAATAGACTTAATCAATGAATTCAGCAATGTAGCAGGATACAAAATTAATGCCAAGAAATCTGTGGCATTTCTATACATCAATAGTGAACTTACAGAAAGAGAGACTAAAAGCAATCCCATTTACCATTGCACCAAAAAAATTAAGATACCTAGGAATAAACTTAACTAAGGAGGTAAAAGACCTATATGCAGAAAACTACAGGACACTGAAAAAAGAGATAGAGGAAGACATAAACAGATGGAAGAACATACCATGCTCATGGATTGGGAGAATCAACATCATTAAGATGTCCATACTACCTAAAACAATATATAGACTCAATGCATTCCCCATTAAAATACCAATGGCATATTTCACAGGCCTACAAAGAACTTTCCAAAAATTCATCTGAAATAAAAAAATACCCTGAATAGACACAGAAATTCCGAGAAAGAAGAATAAAGTAGGTGGGATCTCAATAGCAGATTTCAAGCTGTACTACAAAGCCACTGTTCTCAAAACAGCCTGGTACTGGCACAAGAACAGACATATAGACCAATGGAATAGAATAGAGAATCCAGATATGAAACCAAACCACTATGTTCAATTAATATTTGACAAAGGAGGCATGAACATACCATGGAGTCAAGACAGTCTCTTCAATAAATGGTTTTGGGAAAATTGAATAAAACTAGACCACCAACTTACTACATACACAAAAGTAACTCAAAATGGATACAGGATTTAAACATAAGATAGGAAACCATAAAAATACTAGAGGAATCCACAGGCAGAGAATCTCAGGCAAAATGCCAAAGCAATTTTTTCACTGATACCACTCCTAGGGCAATGGAAACTAAAGAGAAAATAAACAAATGGGACTACATCAAAATAAAAAGCTGAAACCATCAACAAAATAACAAGAATGCTCACTGTATGGGAGAACATATTTGCCAATGTTATCACTGATAAAGGTTTATCTTCAACATCTACAGGCAACTAACACAACTTAATAAAAGAAAGATAAATGATCCAATTAAAAAAATGGGCAATGGACCTAAATAGAATCTTTTCAAAAAAAAGACAGAAGGGGAGAGAAACCAAGATGGTGGCATAGGTGATAAACCCACTGCCTCGCACTAAGAGTGTCCACCTCAGGTAACTGGGGAGGCAGAGCTACTGGACCACATAGGACACCTAGCACACAAAGCTACTCTAACAACTCAGGGAAGCAGCGAAATATGTGGAGACAAAAGAACAGATCACTAACGAAAGAAATGGAGGAAAACAAACAACTGGATATAGAGTTCAAAACCAAGGTTTTTTAAGAATTTCCTAGAAAAAAATGGATAAATTTAGCCAGACCCAAGAGGAGATAAAAAAAAGAAACAACTAGATATTAAAAATACACTGACTAAAATAAAAAATATTATATAGAGACCTAACAGCAGACTATAATGCAAGAATCAAGTCAAAGATTTGAAATGCAAAGAAGCAAAAAACACTCCACTGGAAAAGAAAAAAATAATCCAAAAATGTGAAGATAGTGTAAGGAGTCTCTGGGACAACTTCAAGTTACCAACATCAGAATTATGGGGGTGCCAGAAGAAGAGAGAGAGCAAGATACTGAAAACCTATTTGAAGAAATAATGACTGAAAACTTACCCCACCTGATGAAAGAAATAGACTTACAAGTCCAGGAAGTGCACAGAACCCCAAACAAAAGGAATCTGAAGAGAACCACACCAAGACACATCATAATTAAAATACCAAGAGCAAAAGACAAAGAGAGAATATTAAAAGCAGCAAGAGAAAAACAGTTCATTACCTACAAGGGAGCACCCATCTGATTGTCAGCTGATTTCTCAACAGAAACTATGTAGGCCAGACAGGAGTGGCAAGAAATATTCAACGTGATGAATAGCAAGAACCTACAACCAAGATTACTCTACCCAGCAAAGCTATCATTCAGAATTGAAGGTCAGATAAAGAGCTTCACAGAGAAGAAAAAACTAAAGGAGTTCATCAACACCAAACCAGTATTATATGAAATGGTGAAAGGTACTCTTTAAGAAGAAGAAGAAGAAAATGGTAAAGGTAAAAATTATGAATAACAAATACATATCTATCAACAAGTGAATTTAAAAACAAGTGAATTGAAAATCTGATTAACAGAATAAGCTGGTGAATATAATATAATTAGGGCATAGAAAGGGAGTGGATTGATAATTCTCGGGGGCAAAGGAGTGTGGGTGGTGCAGGAAGAGACTGGACAAAAATCATACACCTATGGATGAGGACAATGGGCGGGGAGTAAGGAAAGAAGGTAGGGTGGGAGCCAGGTGGAGGTGACCTATGTGGGGAAAAAAGAGGAACAATTGTAATAATCTGAACAATAAAGATTTATTTTTAAAAAAAAAAAAGAAGAAGACAGAAGGAAGGCCAAGAGACATATGAAAACATGCTCAAAGTCACTAATTATCTGAGAGATGCAAATCAAAATGACAATTCCGTACCATCTCACACCTGTCAGAATGGCAACCATCAATAAATCAACAAACAAGTGCTGATGAGGAATTGAGAAAAAGGAACCCTCATGCACTGCTGGTGGGAATGCAGACTTGTGCAGCCTCTGTGGAAAACAGTATTAAATTTCCTCAAAAAACTAAAAATGAAGCTCCCATTTGACCCAGTATTCCCACTTCTAAGATTATATCCCAAGAAACTAGAAACAGCAATCAGAAAGAATATATGCACCCCTATGTTCATAGCAGCACAATTCACCATAGCTAAAATTTAGAAACAGCCTAAATAGCCATCAGCAGATGAGTGAATTAGAAAACTATGGTACAACTACAAAATGGAATAGTACACTGCTATAAAAAAGAAGGAATTCTTACCATTTGCAGCAGCATGGATGGACCTGAAGAACATTATGCTAAGTGAAATAAGCCAGAATGAAAGAAAAATACCACATGATCTCACTCATTTATGAAAAACAAACATTATGGAATCCTACACTGCTGCCTCGCACAACAATTTCAAAACTACAACTAAAAGACAGAACGGACATCATCCAGAACCACAGGAAAGCTGGCTGAGTGGAAGTTCTACAGCTAGAAGGAAAGAGAGGGGCTCACGGAGACCCAGAGGAGCTGCAAAAAGCCGAGGTACTGAGACGCGCGCGCTGAGAGAGCGGGTGCTGGAGTACTTGGATGGCTTTCTCTGGTGGGAGGGAAACGGAGACTCCCAACAGCATTGAACCCCTTATTTTACGACATTAAACCCCAGATCCAGCGAAACTCATACGGGGGAAGTTTGGACTGTGAAAAGGGAGAGGTGCACGGAAATTTAGGGGAGTCGCAGAAGATCAAAGGCCTGGTGACGCGCACGGCACTGCACACAGGACAGACTGCTGATTCTGCCGCTGGCTTTCGCGAGTGGGTGGGAGACAGACCCTCCCAACTGTGCCACTTCTGACTCCACTAAACCCCTGTTTTGGGCAAAACCCTGGGGACCTAGTCTCGTGTGGTCCTGGTGCACAGGGGAGCCGAAGGGGCAGCAGTCTAGAGGCACTGCGGGCGCTCGGGCACAAGGACCGCTTCAGCAATTACCCAGTCACGTGAGACTCAGGGGCCGTGGAGGGCGGGGCCTACTGGAAGGCAAGGCGGTCCCTTAAGCCCTGAGACTCCACCCATCCCAAGCTCAACAGAGGCTTCTTCGGTTTTGCAAGTCTGGTATCATAAGGCTGAATCCAACACAGAAGTTCTCCCAGCATAGTGAAAATGTCGAGACAAGGGAAGGGATTACAAACAAAAGAAATGGAGGGAAAAAAATGACTGGATATAGAGTTCAAAACCACGCTTATAAGGTTTTTCAAGAATATGCTAGAAAAGTTGGATAAATTTAGTGAGACCTAAGAGATGAAAACGAACATACTAGAGACACTGACTGAAATAAAAAATATTATACAGAGTCCTAACAGCAGACTAGAGGATGGCGAGAATCAAGTCAAAAATTTGAAATATAAAGAAGTAGAAAACATTCAACTGGAAAAGCAAGAAGAGAAAAGAATCCAAAAATGTGAAGATAATGTAAGGAGCCTCTGGGACAGCTTCAAGCATACCAACATCAGAATTGTGGGAGATACTGAAAACCTATTTAAAGAAATAATGACTGAAAACTTCCCACATCTGGTAAAAGAAATAGACTTACAAGTCCAGGAAGCACACAGAACCCCAAATAAAAGGAATCCAAAGAAGACCACACCAAGACACATCATAATTAAAATACCAAGAGCAAAAGACAAAGAGAGAATATTAAAAGCAGCAAGAAAAAAATGATTACCTACAAGGGAGCACCCATACGACTGTCAGCTGATTTCTCAACAGAAACGATGCAGGCCAGATGGGAATGGCAAGAAATATTCAACGTGATGAATAGCAAGAACCTACAACCAAGAATAATCTATCCAGCAAAGCAATCATTCAGAATTGAAGGACAGATAAAGACCTTCACAGAGAAGAAAAAGCTAAAGGAGTTCATCCACTCCAAACCAGTATTATATGAAATGCTGAAAGGTACTCTTTTAGAAGAGGAAGAAGAAAAAGGTAAAAGCCAAATTATGAACAACAAATATGTATCTATCAACAAGTGAATCTAAAAATTAAGTGAATTAAAAATTTGATCAACAGAATAAACTGGTGAATATAATAGAATCAGGAGCACAGAAAGGGAGTAGTCTGATAATTCTCAGGGGGACAAAAATCATAAAGCATCAAACAGACTGTGAAATTAAAGCAGAAAGATTAAAGTTAGGTGAGGTAGATAAGTGATCAATCAAAGGACTTGTATGCATGCATATAAGCATAACCAATGATCACAGACACTGGGGGGTCGGGGTATGCCTGGGAGGGAGGGGGGCAATGGGGAGATATGTATAAAAAATTAATAAAAATTAATAAAAAGAAAAAAATCAAAAAATTTTTCAAAAACAAAAAAAACACAAACATTATAACCTGATGAATAAAAAGATATATACAGAGGTAGTAAAGCACTGAACAGACTGTCAAATTACAGCAGGAAGGCTGGGGAGTATTGGAGAGGGAGGGAAATAGATCAACCAAAGGACTTGTATGCATGCATATAAACACACCAATGGATACAAGACACTGGGGGGGTGGGATGAGGACATGTGACAGGGTAGGCGAGTATTTGGGAATGTCAATGGGGGAGGGGGAAGGAGATATATGTACTAATATATGTAATATTTTAAATAATAAATAAATAAATAAATAAATAAATAAATAAATAAATAAATAAAAAGATTCAGGATGCTTTCCATGGCTTTTGAATATGAAAGCAATGTTCTGACTTGGGGGGTAAAGGGGTCATGAGAAGTGAAAACTCTCTTGACTCTGCCTCCAATTTCCCATGTGGTCTTGAGGAAGCCCCTTCCCCATGGGTCCCCATCAGGCTCTAGAGGACATGGAGCAGAAGCCAAGTAAATGAGATGCTCCTGAGCATCTACCAAGATTTCACAAAGTCATAAGACTGCCCAGGCCAAGACTCATTTTTCAGGGACAGGACTTCGGTAAGATCACCCAGCAAATTAGTGGCAGGTCTTCACGTAGGGCTCATTACTCTAGATCGGGAAGCATCTCCCTCCCCAGATAACAGCACTCACCTCGTTTCCATCCAACCTCTTCACTTCTGAGCGCAATAGCAAGGTAACCACCACTTCTTTGGGAGTTGGAGGGGAGAAAAAGACACATGGGAGATGGGTGGCAGTCAGCTGACTGTTCTAAGCAGGGCTCTGACACTGGGGGCAAATAATGAGAATTCAAAGGCCAGGCTGAGCCTTAGCCAGTTTGGCTCAGTGGATAGAGTGTCAGCCTATGGACTGAATCGTCCTGGGTTTGATTCTGGTCAAGGGAACATACCTCATTTGCAGGTTCCCAGCCCTGGTCAGGGCATGTGCAGAAGGCAACCAATTGATGTGTCTCTCTCACTTCAATGTTTCTCTCTGTCTTTATTCCTTTCACTTTCTCTAAAAATCAATGGAAAAAATATCCTTGAGTGAGGATTTAAAAAAAAAAAAAGGCTAGACTGAAGTGAGAGCTGGGAGCCAACAATTAGGCCTAGAGAAAAATGCAAATGAAATGCAGCTAAGGAGAAGAAAAATCTGAGACCTGAGGCTGGTTCCACCAAACACACACACACACATCCAAACACACACACACACACACACACACACACACTCACTCAGCCCCGCTTCCCGCCTCATTCAATTCCCCTGCGTGTTCTCAACCTAGATGATCAGATAATAAGAGGTTGAGTGGTATGCATAACATCAAGTTGATTAAATTTGTTTACTGATAATTCTTTCAAGTTCCCATGAATATCGTGTAATTTCCTTGCTGTATTTCAAACAGATTTGGGCTAATGCATTATTGACAGCACCCTTGCAGACCATCTCGACAATGTCATTCAGGATAATTATTTCACAACAGATTTCCAGAGCCCCTGGTTCCTGTTGGGATTCACTTGGGCATAAATTACAGGGCCGAATATTTAATCAGTGTCCCCATTAGAACCCTGTGGCTTATTTTTAGGAACTGAGGAGGGAGAGCGCGTGGGGGAGAGGGTATTTGAATTACTACAGCATGAATACATTTCTTCTGTTCTGGGTGGATTTTTATTTTTTTCTCCCAAAGCTCAACCAAGCTGAAAAGCAGCCTGGAGCATCCTTGCCTTTTTTAGAAATCAACACAAGCATTAATCTTTTGACTGCATTAAATTAAATATTAATGTTAACGGATCACATAATATGAAGTTAAAAAAAAACGATTAACATTTACACCACATTCTCTCTCTGTGACTTTTCTATTATACAAATTAGTCCCCCTCTTAACTAGTTATACCTAAACAGTGGTGCCTTAGGAAGGTAGGATGAGGAGGCAGGGCTGGGTGATTGTTTTTGGCATTTCTCCTGGAGAACTAGGAGCATGAAAAGCAATGGGTCAGTGGGTAGCCAGACCAGCCTGCCCTGCTCAGGTAGCTCAGCTGGAACTGGGGTGCAATGTAGTTGCTCCCTGACAGGGAGTGACCCCAGGATAATTAACAATGCCAGGACCTCCATGCAAGGATCTGTCAGTCCACCCTGCTGGGCCATCACTCCTCCTTTTTACAAGGGTGTGCCCTTGGTTTTTGAGACATCCCCTGACCCTCCTTTCACTTCAAATTCTGTATTCCCATCGCCAGGGCCGATCAAAGGCCACAGGACAATGTAGGCCCCTCCCGCCCTTTCTTCCTTCCTCATCCCGATGGCTGATTCCAGAACTGGCTGCTCCCCCACAAGGTCGCCCTGACTACCTAACTCAGACCTAGCCAGTCCCCCCATCTGTAGAGCTCCTGGTCATTCACACCCAGGGTCTCTCCCTGTAGCTCTTACTACTGGCAGGGACCACACTGGTTAATTTGGCAGCTCCCATGGATCCTCCCAGGGCCTCCAGGATCAAGTCCTCCTCAGGACAAAGGGCCTTCACAACCAGCCCCAGCACTGAGAGCTGTCTAGTCTGACCACTCCCAGCCACGCACCCTTGGTTCCAGCCATGAGACTAGGCATCGTAAAGGTCAGAGAGAGAAATGAGCCAAGACCTCTCAGCCTTCACAGAACATGGCTGTGCACCTACCATTTGCCATCGGCTGGGTGATAACAAGGAATCCTGTCCTGGCTCCTGGCTCCTGGCTCCTGGCTCCTGGCTTCTGGCTCCTGGCTTCTGGCTCCCGGCTGAGGAGGAAATTGATAGTCTCTCACTCTGCCTGGTCCCAGCTGAGCAAGAAGAGACCCAGCCCCTGGGGCTGCTCAGAGAACCTTCCTGAGGACAGGCATGTGAGCGGGACCTTGAAGGAGTAACAGGATTTCAAAAGGCGGAGAATGTTATTTTCTTCTTTGATCGGCCTGAAAAGCGCTTGGCAATGAGAAGAGGGAGCGGCACCAGCATGCAGAGCCTCTCACAGGGTCAAAGGGGCGTGTTCCTCCTCCTCTAAGGAAGCAGCAGCAGCGTTGATCTTGGAGGTCAGCAGCTGCTAGAGTGGCCAGTTCCCCCCAAATCCACCTCTTGAACCTGGGACCTCTGAGCTCTTCCAGCCTGAACCATAAACAGGGGATGACCATTCCCTGCCAGGCAATCAATAATCAACCACCTCTTTCCACCATTCATTGCACGGAGTTTGGAGCCAAGTAAGCTGAGTTCCAATCCCAATTCAGTCAGCCATTGATCAGTGATGCGATCTTGGACAAGTTTGAGGGAAATGAGCCCCCGTTTCTTCCTGTGCAGAAAAGGGTTGACAACAATCACCTCTCGGCCCACCTGAGATGCAGGTTGCACAGGGAGAGAACAGTGTGGATGCAAAGCCCTGGCGATGCGCACTGTCCTCCAGCATAGACTCACCACCCTTCTGGCAGCCCTGAGGTCCTGGACTCCATCACAGAAGTGCCCAGCTGCAGTCCACTGTGAGGCTGATGCCCTGGCTGCCTGGCAAGCATAACTCTGACCATTCCCTGCTCAGTTCAGTGCACAGCCTGCAAGCAGGGGCCCACTGAATTCCTTGACCCCTTCCCTGTGCAAGATGCAGACAGAAGCCCAGAAACTGGGCATCCCTGCGTGTGTAAAGGTAA
This sequence comes from Lasiurus cinereus, assembly GCA_011751065.1. Taxonomy (NCBI): domain Eukaryota; kingdom Metazoa; phylum Chordata; class Mammalia; order Chiroptera; family Vespertilionidae; genus Lasiurus; species Lasiurus cinereus. The sequence continues at coordinate 763,622 of JAAGEH010000367.1, forward strand.
ATACTGCCAACATCTACTGCCACACTGCCCTCTCCTCTTCTCACAGGTACCACACCAGCCTCCTTTATCTTTGACTTTCAGCCTGGGCTGCCAGTACGCCAAGGATCAAAATATATGAGGACCCGACAGGACTGTGGTTCCCTGCTGTATGTTGCGTTTTCATTTTTTTTTTAATGTATTTTATTGTTAATCAGAGAGGAAGGGAGAGGGATAGAGAGATAGAAACATCAATGATGGGAGAGAATCATTGATGGGCTGCCTCCTGCACACCCCACAATGGGGATCGAGCCCGCAACCTGGCATGTGCCCTTGCCTGGAATTGAACCTGGGACCCTTCAATCCGCAGGCTTATGCTTTATCCACTGAGCCAGACCAGCTAGGGCATGTTTTCATATTTTGAGTATTAATGAGTATGTGCTTTAAAAACTCAAACCACTAGGGATGTAGTGACAAGTAAGTCTTGCTCCCATCCTCCTCCAACCCATCTGTAGCCAGCCCTGTCCAGGAGGCATTTCCAGTGGCCAGTGCTCTTTCATACCTATTTTTTACACAGATTTTAGCATATTATACATGTTCTCTACCTTGGTTTTTTTCACTTTATGTGTCTGAGAGATCGACTTAAATCAATGCATATACATTCTCCTCATTCTTTTTGACAGTGCAGAGCATTTTATTGCACGGGCACACCATCCTTAACCAGCATCCTACTTATGGAGACAGCTGTTTCCAGTCTGGTGCTTTGAAAGTCAGGGCTGCAAAAAGCCACCTTGCAAGCATACCTGATCCTACGCACCAGGTCCACAGGTGGCCCACAGAAGTCATCTAATCCAGTCCATGCCTCAGGTACCACCTCTCTCATGAAGCCATCTGAATACTTTTCCTTGGATGAACAAGGAAACAGCCCAAAGAGGTTTTGTGACTCATTCCATGGCACTCAGCTAATTGACAGCAGAGTAGAATGAGGAGCCCAGGTTTTTCCATTCCATGGAATTATTTGAATTTGTATTTTGTAAAAATAATAATTCAAACGCTCTACTTTAACAGCTGGGGAGAGTGAAGCCCTTCAAGACAAAGCACATCTCAAAATCCTAAGGCCGGGAGGACTTACAGAAACGAGTGCTGGCCTCCGCCCCAGGGTTTCTGATTCAGTGAGTCCTGAAATTTGTATTTTTAACATGTTCCCAGGCCATGTTGAAGCTGTTGATGCAGAGACCCTCACCTTGAGGACCAAGGTTCATGGTGTTGTTTCAGGTTGATGCAGGGAGGCTGTGTGGGTCCTGGGCCCCACCCAGCCACCCACCCACCGTGATTTGAACAAAGCAGGGCTACTTTTTTCTGTTGTGTAAGATTAGCTTTTGCTTTTTATTGGTGTTTGGTTACTTACACACTGTGGTTGGAGAAGGACTGGACGATGTCGTGGAGAGTCCCTGTCGTTTGGCTGAGAAGCTACACTTCATTTCCCTGGAGCAGGATGTCACCCACTGTGGGGCTGGGGAGAAGGAGAGGGAAGTACCTGGGTGATGACAGGCTGTCAGAGCAGGAAAAGGTCTTTTCCTGTCTCCTTCCCACTGGACACCCCACATCACAAAGCGAGGAGGGTGTCATAGGCCAAGTGTGTTTCCAGAAAGGCAGGATGGCGGCTCCCTCTCTCTTGCTGTCCTACAAGCTGGGCTCTGACCCACTGGTGCCCCAGACAGCTGAACTCTGCCCTTGGCCTGAACTTGTTAACCAGCTGCCTTAAAGCCAGTGATAGTCCACCATCTCTGATCCCTTCCCTTACCCTCCCCCACTCCAGAGCTCCCCAGGAGCCTGCTGTGGCTGGTCTCAAGATCTGAGCCTCAACCACCAGGAGCCCAAGTCCCTTTCTCAACACAGCAGGAGGCACAGAAGTACCAGGCAATGCAGAAAGACACCAAAAACATGCCAGATAAGATTTCAGCAGCATCGTGGCCAAGGATTTTGAAGACCTCTAGCATTTGTCATTGACATACATCATTTGATGGCCGTCCCACAACTGTGTTTTCTCACTGTGTAATAGCCTACTGTGCGAGTTTTCAGGAGGCAAAGCCTGCCTCCTGACTCGGAGCAGCGCAGGTCTGACAGCTGGTTGATACTTGCCTGTTCCTCTTTGCAGCTGAAGTCTAGTGTGTCACCAGGAAGAGCAGATTAGATGCCCAGCATGTGGCATGGAGATGGGGTCAAGAGAGGATCCTCCCAGAGGGCGAGGCAGCTCTGGTGTCCCCAGGCATCACAGTGAGGACAGCAACAGCACCACTCCATACCCAGCCTCCCTGCAGGACAGTTCAGACTGTGGTCCTGGTGCCCCACCAACCTGGCCCTGATTCCCCAGCGTTCCTGTGGATGCTCTGATATTTTCTTTCAACAAATTCCTTTCTTATTAAGCCAGCCAGAGGCCATTCGGCTGCTGGCAGCTGCAAAATTGGACTATCGCAGATTCCATCAGAATCCTCTGAAGCCAAAGGAACTTTTGTTCAAATGTCTCCCTCTTGTCATCAGAGTAAGCCCCCCATCCTGGAGGAAGGTCTGCATGTGGTTCAGATGAAAAATATGTAGCCTTGTGAGTTAAGTACTGCTTCAATTTATCGTTTATGCTGGAAAACTTTTCTCCCTACAAAATGTACGTAAAATTTAATGTTTGCCACCAATAAATAGTAATACTACAATTTTTTAATTTAAAATCCCTAGATGATTCTGTAGCCTTCAACTTAGTTATTAGTAATAATCCCTTATGCATAAGCACCAATGACCTTTTCAAAGCTGTCCCCTCCTGTAATGAGGCACAGGGGTGGTAGACAGATCAGGTCTTGCTATTATCAGGTAAGGTTGAAAGAAGCCAAGAGAAAGGATAGAATAGAGACAGGGACTCAGGACATCTGAGTGTGTATTTTTTTATGTTTAACACTATTATTAAAATAATAATAAAACTACCATTTGTTAAGAATTGGCTATTTGCAAGCATATACTAAATGCTTCATCTACAGCATGAAACCCTACAAGATAAATTTTTTAAAATATATTTTTATTGTTTTCAGAGAGGAAGGGAGAGGGAAAGAGAGAATCATCAATGATGAGAGAGAATTATTGATCGGCTGCCTCCTGCTTGCTCCCTATTGGGAATTGAGCCTGCAACCTGGGCATGTGCCCTGACAGGGAATTGAATCTCAACCTCCCCGTTCATGGGTCCATGCTTAACCACAGAGCAACACCAACCAGACAAGGTAGATATATTGATACACATTCTAGTGAAAAGGAAACAAGCTCAGAAAGATTAGGTAACTTGCCTAAGGGCATCCAGTTGTGAAGTACCGAATTTGGACTCAAATCCAGGTCCATCTGGCTCCAGATCTAAAACTCTTCGCCATTACACTAAATGGATTCCCACTGCTCTGCTGCTACCTACCTCTCCGGACAAGCCATTGAAGCCCCTCTGGACAAGGTCATCAATTAAAGTTTACGTTCTCCAGAGGGAACCAGGCAGCCTTGAGACAAAGCTCTCCTGACCCAAGCTCTGGTCAGGGGAGGCATTTAATTAGAAGCCAGGCATCCCAAACCCCCCTCAACAGGCTCACATCCAGCCAACCATGGAGCCCTGGTCTTGCAGTATCAGTATGAATCAATCTTCTCTCCTGCGCTTTGACTATCTTAAAGGCAAGATAGCTAGCTAGAGGTGGGCAGTGCCATACCACTAGGTTGGATGCTGATTCACTTCACCTCATTGAGGGTTCTAATGACAAAGTCCTAGAAAGTGGCAAGTCCTGGGTGCTGTCAGGATCAGCCCACATAGCACAAGGAGTGCTGGCAGGAGAGGGCATGTCTGCCAGTTGAGGGAAGAGGTAGGAGAGAAGGGGGCTGGATTCTGAGCAGCTCTTTTGGGAGCCCTGAGAAGCTGACTCTGCCCTTTCACAGTGCTCAGAGGAGGCGGAGCCACACACCACCTCCAGCCCAGTGGGACCAATTAGAGCATTTACAGTACAACAGGGGAGGGGATGTATCTCCCTCTCCATCTTGCCCTGTTTGCTGAAGGAGTGCCTATGACATTATACAGATTAATACTCCACTGAGCAAATTAATCCTTGGGACTTTGCTCACTACCTGTGGCTTATAAATTTTAATTGGCTCTAAACCACCACCTGAATTGATGTGAGAGTGTGGTGATGCATGGAGAGACATCAAAAACAGTGTCAGCCACACATGTGGCCTCTGGGTGGAGGAAGGAGGAGTACCATATTTCAGGTGCCAAAGGAGGGAACGTCTATCAGAATGAAGAGGTGTGCCGAGACTGGTTTGGCTCAGTGGATAGAGCGTCGGCCTGCGGACTGAAAGGTCCCAGGTTCGATTCCGGTTGGGGGCATGTACCTTGCTTGCAGGCACAACTCCAGTAGGGGCGTGCAGGAGGCAGCTGATCGATGTCTCTCTCTCATCGATGTTTCTGACTTTCTATCCCTCACCCTTCGTCTCTGTAAAAAATCAATAAAATATATTTTTAAAAAAAGAAAAAGAAAGAATGAAGAGGTGGTCCTAGGCCTTCTCCTTCCCTCTGCTTGTCTCAGCCTTGTCCATTGGTCAAATCTCCCACATTCAACAACTTAGCCCACTTTGATGAGCCTGGTATGTGCCATGTCCCAGGCTGGACAGTGGAGAGGTGATGTGTTTATAGATCCTCAGGTCATAATAAAGAACCCACTGAAACTCCCTCGGTTACAAGTGGGGGCAGCACTGTTGTGAAAACGCCTGGGTGTCACAGGAAGAGGAGAAGACCTTTCGGGAACTAGAACATGATCAGAGCCACACTCTCTCTGCCTCTGTTGCTTTCGCTTTCACTTTCAGGGACGTGGGCCTCTTCCTCTCTCTCCATAGACAGGATCCTCATCTTCCTGCACACAGCCTGCGTAGCCTCCTAAACAGGCTTTGTCCCCTGCACAATGTCCTTCCAACTCAGCACTCAAGGTTAATGGACTTCGTCTCTATGTCCCAGTTCATATTTCCAGGAGGAAAGAAACAGCAGGCCCAGGTGGAGCCTCCTGACCCCACTGCTTGTGCTAGGCTCACCAGTGGCTTCCACTCCTCACACTGTCCTTCTTGGCTTCTAGGACTCAGCTTGAGTTGAACCATCCTTCCTGTGACCCCTGACTGCAGCTCCTCTGGCTACTCCCTCTGTTAGCCACCTCTGATCATGGCTTTGACTCCACCCACATACTGTTCTTGAACTTGGGTGGTTAGTATGTCCCCCTTTAGAGGACTCCACTATGGTCCTCCTCTGCCACACCCCTCTCTCCGTGCAGTAAGGTGTCCATGGATCCAAGAGGGCAGGCCCAAATACCATGGATCCTCCTAGACTAGCACTTTATGCAGTGATGAAGTTGTATATGCATCATCCTGTGGTAGCTACTAACTACCTACAGCAAAGGAGTCCTGGAAACAAGGCTGCTACTACTGGGGAACTAGAGCTTTTATTTTATCTTAATTAATTTAAATTAATTTACCTCTCACTAGTCTCCCAGCCTGTCAGATTTCCTTTCTAATTCCACCCCCACCCATCAGCAGCCTTGAGTCACTCCCCCAAACTATAAAATATGGTCATATACCCCCTGCATTATAGATCTTCTACCACCTGCATTTGAGTTAAATTACTTTTCCACCTATCAATCAAGGTTTTTGTCCTGCTTCATTTCCTACCTTTCCTCCCTCCTCTTGCCCCAAACATAGGCAAACAGCAATGTCTGCACCCTTCTCTCTGCTCTTTGTCCAAGCCTTCTCTTCTCTCATTGTGTACCTTGAAAACACTGCTCCCTCTGCCCAAAGTGTGCTCTACCCCACCCTCACTGCAATGCTAGCAAACTCCTATTCATCCTTCAAACCCCGGGTGGACTGTCACCTTCTCACCTCCCTGTGACCTTCCCCGATCTTTTTCTCTCTCCATGCTGACCATTCTCATTCAGGGCCCACATACCAGGCCCAGGCCTAAATAAGCTTTGGGTATACCTGGACATGTGTAGATTTAACACTATGATGACATTTATAGATTTAACACTAATATCACTGCTATTTAAATATTAATTCCACCCAAGGTCCCATACACATGGGAGCATTCCTGGAGGCCTCTGCAAAGGAGTAATTTGCATGAGTGTGGCTTTGAATCTCATTCTGGAAAGCTGGTGTACAGAGGGAACTGTACAGCTGTTTCATAAGCCCAACTAACCACTCAACATCCATTGCTCAGTACATATTTGTTATTCTCTATTCATTATTTATGATATAAGGAATTTTTAAGGGAAAAAAACTTTACTTGTGAAAAACAAAATGCCCTTCTTATCTGCCAGCCAAAATAAAGCTCTGTGATAGTGATACATGTACATTTAGATGAAAATCAAGGTGGTCTTGGGATATAAAACCCCATGGGGCTCCCACAGTGGTTCTCAGAGGATGATCCCTGCCACAGCATCAGCATCACCTGGTAACCTGCTAAGTATATAAATTACCATCTTTCCCTATCTTTTGAATTAGAAACTCCGGTAGAGTCCTAACACCCTGGTCTATTTGTGTATTAGGAGGGCTCTCGAGGATGGGGCTCTACCACCCTCAGCTCTCCATGCTCAGCCTCTGGTCCAGTGTTCTTGTGTGATGGGCTGTCTACAGCTTGGTATGTGTGCACTGAATAAGCGAATGAATGCATGCATGAGTGAATGAAAAGAAAGTTAAAATAAATAGAAAAGAAATTGAGCAACAGATGCAAAATAAACTAGAACTTCTTGTTCAGCATTCATCCACACCTGATCCCATGAGCCAGAAGAGACGTGTGAATGCACAGTGCAGGCGATTTGGACCCCGCCTCAGACCTAATCCTCTCCCTCCTTTCCCTGTCATGAGAACTGAGTGGCAATGCCCTGTCACTCAGCCTCTCCAACTCACGTCCCAGGTGAAAACTCCAGTCTAAACAGCTTCCTCAAAGAAAGAACCCCAGAAGCAAGGGAGCGCTTGGTCCTAAACGGCCTGTGCAGGACCCATAAATTAATTACTTAACATCATTTACAGGAGGCCAGTTGGTCTCAAGATGAATGGAGCTAATGCTGTTCTTGGCATCCAACTTAAAGATTCAAGGCACCAGAAATACAAAGGAAGGCTTTTCAACCTCCAGTCGAGGCTGCTGAATAAAGCTGGAAGGATGGTATGGAGGTGTCCTCTTCAAAGAAGGGAAGAGGGAATAAAGGCTCCTTTGGTGAAGAAATATTAATCTCAATATTCACGCGGCGTTAAAATATATGTTTGAGATCTCCAGAATGAGATGTTCATAAATAGATAAGCTCTAAGTGGATGCTTTTTTAGCCTTGATTTTCCTTTACTGAAATATAATTAACACTTCCTGAAACCAGCTAGCTTGGAATAATTTAGTCAATTGTAAGTATGCAAAACACTTAACAATTAGCTCCATGAAATGAGAACAACCAGCACTGAGCCGACTTCATTAATGCCCAAAGTGCATATGCCCTATTATAAGAAATCTCAGGGATATTGTATGACTCTGAACTCCCCCACAGAAAGGAGTGGAAAGGGTTTCCTGTTATTTCCATTCATTTGAAAGCTACATCTCATAAATGCAGCCGTCTGGAAGATGACAGCAATTGGTTTTAATATTTTTAAATATTACAGCCACTTACGAGGTAGTAAAAAGAAAATAAAGCCAGGTATTGTAGTGGGTCTTTAAAGCCAGCGTGATTTAACCTGCCATACAGTGGGGCTGCTTGGGCAGAGGGAAAGCTCATGGTTCCTCAGAGCCCGGGTCCTGGGTTCAGTGGCATGGCTTGCACCCACCCTTCATCTATCTGAATTTTCCCATCTGTAAAATGGGGATAAACAGGGGTCCTATTCCAATAAGTAACCATCAGTGCAGCACATGCACTATCCAATCAGAATGGATGCTGGTGGAAACAACCAGAACCATGGGTGCATAGTATGTCTGCACAGCCTGTACCCTAGCCCGTTGATTCCAGTTAACTGTCAGATCAGAAGACTAAGAACACCTCCCTCAGAGGGCTGGGGAGAGCATTGCCAGAGATAGTGAATGAATGGGATGGGGCCACAAAGGTGGAGGCTTGTGTTCACATCTGGGAGATCGGATATTTTTATATTTTTTATTTCTTTTTCAGATATGGTGGCAGGCAAAGCCTTCATGAGACTAAAATCAACCGGGGCTCTAGCCACTGTGGCTCAATTGGTTGAGCATCATCCAATGCACCAAAAGGTCATAGTTTGATTCCCAGTTAGGGCACATGCCCAGGTTGTGGGTTTGATCCACCATCTGGATGTATATGAGAGGCAACCAATCTGTTTCTCTCTCTCTCCTTCTCCTTTCCTCTCTTTCTAAAATCAATAAAAACATGTCTTCGGGTGAGGATTAAAAAAAATCGGCTATTGCCATTTCTTTAAGCTACAGTAGAATAAAAAAATGAAAAGTCACCAATGCTAGAACGCAAAAGAGAGAGAGAGAGAGAGAGAGAGAGAGAGAGAGAGGTGGGAAACTTGCAATGTGTGCCTTTACCAAAATGTTTTATCTGCCAGCTCCAACTGGGTTGCAATGTGATTGTGCAAGACATAAAATGAAGGCTACCCTCCTGAGAAGGACAGAGAACCAGGGAGTGAGGTAGGACCGAGCCACAGGGACAAGACTGCAAGGTGCACATTTCTTCTGCAGTCCCACATGAGTTCTGTGACTGCATGTGACCTCAGGGGTGACAGCATCACAAGTCCACATCTGAAGCCCTTCACAATGTGAAGCCCAAGCCAAATGTCCCTCCCAGACCTTTGTGGCACACACAGGACAGGCCCTGGGGAGGGCAGTCATAACACCTGGGTCCCCCCTCAAACAAGGAGGGTAACAAAGAGCTGCTCCACCTCTGGAAAGCCATAATGAAAGTGATTTCTCCTCCACTGCCTGGCTCTCACTCTGTCCTCAAGCTGCTGGACAGGCTGCTGGGAGAGCCTGGGAGACAGCAGGCTGCGTTTGCCAGACAAGAGAGCTCTCTTGGGAAAGAGTTATGGTACATCCAAGTCCAGAAGTAAGTAGCAGCATTAATTGGGTTAGAATCTACTGAGAACCAAGCCTGCATCAAGTATTTTTCATGTGTTAAACTCTCTACAGATACGCAAACTGAGGCTCAGAGAGGTTAGGTGACTGTCCAGAATAATACCACCAATGAGGAGGAAAACTGGGATTCCTGCTCAAATCTACATCAAAGCCCATATTCTCTACACACTCATCATGGTGTTCACAGCAACACATTTAGTAGAAATGCCAACACAGTGCCTGGCCTGGAGGAGGAGCTTAGAAATGCCTGTGGAATCTGAATGGAAAATCTATACTAATAATAGAGGAATATTCAAGTTTTCTGGGACTTCGTCACAGTAACAGTGAACAGCAGGCTGCATGGGGTGACCAGGCTGATGAGGGGGTGGGCAGTTGGCGGCAACCAAGCCGGTAGGGAGGGGCAGTTAGGGGTAACCAAGCTATTAGGGGAGGGCAGTTAGGGGCGATCAGGCAGGCAGGAAGGTGAGCAGTTAGGAGCCAGCGATCCCAGATTGTGAGACAGATGTCCAACTACTGGCAGTTGGACATCCCTCAAGGGATCCTGGATTGGAGAAAGTTCAAGCTGGGCTGAGGGGACTCCCCCATGCATGAATTTCATGCACTGGGCCTCTAGTATTAAATAAGAATCTTGTATTGATTTCCTACTGCTGTGGTAACAAATTACCACAACTTGATGGCTTTGATCCACACACATTTATTAGCCCCCACTTCTATAGGCCAGAAGACACCGAAGGGTTGTCAGGGCCACATACTTTCTGGCCCTCAAGAATATTTCCTGCCTTTTCTCATTTCTAGAGGCGCTCACATTCTCTGACTCATGGTCCCTTTCTCCATCTTCAGAGCTAGCAGCAAACCACCTTCAAATCTCTTTCTCTTCTAACTTTGCTTCCACCATCATATCTGATTCTCTACCCCGCCTCCTGCTTCCTTCTTTTAAGGACCCTATGATGATATTGGGCCCATACAGATAACCCAGGACAATCTCCCATCTCAAGATCCTTGATTTAACAGCTTCTGCAAGATCTCTTTTACTGTGTAAGGTAACATAGTCACAGAGTCCAGAATTAGGGCATGGATATTAGGGACCCATCATTCATATTTTTCATTCAGATCCCATGGACCTTAATAGATGAAACCCTAATAGCCTTTCCTTCTTCAGAAATAGTCAGAAGTTTTAGCATATGGGTACAACAAACTCAATTCCAAATCTTTAGAACAAGACTCAGTATCAAATATCGACCCTCTTTAAAAACTTGTTATTTATTAATTTGGTATCATGATAAAATGTCTCCCAAGGATCATCTCTTTTTTTTAAACTAATTTTTATTAATTTTTTTATACATATCTCCCCATTTCCCCCCCTCCCTCCCAGGCATACCCCTACCCCCCAGTGTCTGTGATCACTGGTTATGCTTATATGCATGCATACAAATCCTTTGATTGATCACTTATCTACCTCACCTAACTTTAATCTTTCTGCTGTAATTTCACAGTCTGTTTGATGCTTTATGATTTTTGTCCTCCTGAGAATTATCAGTCTACTCCCTTTCTGTGCTCCTGATTCTATTATATTCACCAGTTTATTCTGTTGATTAAAATTTTTAATTCACTTAATTTTTAGAATCACTTGTTGATAGATGTGTATTTGTTGTTCATAATTTTTTGTCTTTTACCTTTTTCTTCTTCCTCTTCTAAAAGAGTACCTTTCAGCATTTCATATAATACTGGTTTGGAGTTGATGAACTCCTTTAGCTTTTTCTTCACTGTGAAGCTCTTTATCTGCCCTTCAATTCTGAATGTTAGCTTTGCTGGATAGATTATTCTTGGTTGTAGGTTCTTGCCGTTCATCACGTTGAATATTTCTTGCCACTCCCGTCTGGCCTGCATCGTTTCTGTTGAGAAATCAGCTGACAGTCGTATGGGTGCTCCCTTGTAGGTAATGAACTGTTTTTCTCTTGCTGCTTTTAATAGTCTCTCTTTGTCTTTTGCTCTTGGTATTTTAATTATGATGTGTCTTGGTGTGGTCCTCTTTGGATTCCTTTTATTTGGGGTTCTGTGTGCTTCCTGGACTTGTAAGTCTATTTCTTTTACCAGAAATGGGAAGTTTTCAGTCATTATTTTCTTAAATAGGTTTTCAGTATCTTGCTCTCTCTCTTCTTCTGGCACCCCCACAATTCTGATGTTGGTACGCTTGAAGCTGTCCCAGAGGCTCCTTACATTATCTTCACATTTTTGGATTCTTTTCTCTTCTTGCTTTTCCAGTTGAATGTTTTCTGCTTCTTTATATTTCAAATTTTTGACTTGATCCTTGCCTTTCTCTAGTCTGCTGTTAGGACTCTGTATAATAGTTTTTATTTCAGTCAGTGTACGTTTAATTTCTAGTTGGTCTTTTTTGATCTTTAGTTGGATCTTTTGCATCTCTAGTTGGTCCTTTTTCGTCTCCTCTTGGGTCTCACTAAACTTATCCATCTTTTCTAGCATATTCTTGAAAAACCTTACAAGCGTGGTTTTGAACTCTATATCCAGTCGTTTTTTTTCCTCCATTTCTTTTGCTTGTAATCCCTTTCCTTGTCTCGGCATTTTCACTATGCCAGGGAAACTTCTGTGCTGGATTCAGCCGCAGAAGCCTCTGTTGAGCTTGGGATGGGTGGAGTCTCAGGGCTTAAGGGACCACCTTGCCTTCCAGTCGGCCCCACCCTCCACGGCCTCTGAGTCTCACGTGACTGGGTAATCGCTGGAATGGTCCTTGTGCGCGCCTGCAGTGCTTCTAGACCACTGCCTTTCCAGCTCCCCTGCGCACCAGGACCACAGGAGTCTAGGTCTCCAGGGTGTCGCCCGAAACAGGGGCTTAGTGGACTCAGAAGTGGCACAGTTTGGAGGGTCTGTCTCCCGCCCACTCATGAAAGCCAGCGGCACAATCAGCAGTCTGTCCTCCGCGTGGTGCCGTGCACAACCAGACCTCCGATCCTTTGCAACTCCCCTAAATTTCTGTGCACTTCTCCCTTTTCACAGTCCAAACTCCCCCCGCCTGAGTTTCGGCTGGATCTGGGGTTCAGTGTCGTAGGATAAGGGGTTCAATGCCGTTGGGAGTCTCCGTTTCCCTCCCGCCAGAGAAAGCCAGCCAGGTACTCCGGCACCCGCTCTCTCAGCGCGCGCCTCTCAGTACCTCAGCTTTTTGCAGCTCCTCTGGGTCTCCGTGAGGCCCTCTCTTTCCCTCTAGTTGTAGAACTTCCACTCAGCCAGCTTTCCTGTGGTTCTGGATGATGTCCGTTCTGTCTTTTAGTTGTAGTTTTGAAATTGTTGTGCGAGGCAGCAGTATAGGTGTTTACCTATGCCGCCATCTTGGATCTCCCCTTCTCATCTCTTTTTATCCTAAAAATGCCCTATGATTTGGACATTATTATCCCCAATTTACAAAATAGAAACCGAGGCTTCAACAACTGCATAACTTGCTAAAGGACACAGTTGGTAAATAATAGAGCTGGGATTTGAACCCAGCTGACTGAAGTTGGATTGCTCCTCCTGATGGTGGGTTCAGAAATAATGGCCTTCAGACAGACTTTGCATGAAAGCAAAAGTACACTAGGAGAGAATCCAAGATGGCGGCATAGGTAAACACCTACAATGCTGCCTCACACAACAATTTCAAAACTACAACTAAAAGACAGAACAGACATCATCCAGAACCACAGGAAAGCTGGCCGAGTGTAAGTTCTACAGCTAGAAGGAAAGAGAGGGGCTCATGGAGAAGCAGAGGAGCTGCAAAAAGCTGAGGTACGGAGACGGAGACACGCGCGCTGAGAGAGCGGGTGCCAGAGTACCTGGCTGGCTTTCTCTGGCGGGAGGGAAACGGAGACTCCCAACGGCATTGAACCCCTTATCCTACGACACTGAACCCCAGATCCAGCCGAAACTCAGGCGGGGGGAGTTTGGACTGTGAAAAGGGAGAGGTGCACGGAAATTTAGGGGAGTCGCAGAAGATCAGGTCCGGTCTCGCACGCGCACGGTGCTGTGCGGAGGACAGATTGCTGATTGTGCCGCTGGGTTTCGCGAGTGGGCGGGAGACAGACCCTCCCAACTGTGCCACTTCTGAGTCCACTGAGCCCCTGTTTCGGGCGAAACCCTGGGGACCTAGACTCGTGTGGTCCTGGCGCGCAGGGGAGATGGAAAGGCAGCGGTTAGAGGCACTGCGGGCGCGCCCGCGCACAGGGACCGCTTCAGCCATTACCTAGTCACGTGAGACTTGGAGGCCGTGGAGGGCGGGGCCGACTGGAAGGCAAGGCAGTCCCTGAAGCCCTGAGACTCCACCCCTCCCAAGCTCAACAGAGGCTGCTGCGGCTTTGCGTCTGGTATCATGAGGCTGAATTCAACACAAGTTTCCCCGGCATAGTGAAAATGCCCAGACAAGGGAAGGGATCACAAACAAAAGAAATGGAGGGAAAAAAACGACTGGATATAGAGTTCAAAACCACGCTTGTAAGGTTTTTCAAGAATATGCTAGAAAAGATGGATAAATTTAGTGAGACCCAAGAGATGAAAAATGACATACTAGAGATGATAAAGGACCAAATAGAAATTAAACATACACTGACTGAAATAAAAAATATTATACAGAGTCCTAACAGCAGACTAGAGAAAGGCAAGAATCAAGTAAAAAATTTGAAATATAAAGAAGCAGAAAACATTCAACTGGAAAAGCAAGAAGAGAAAAGAATCCAAAAATGTGAACATAATGTAAGTAGACTCTGGGACAGCTTTAAGCGTACCAACATCAGAATTGTTGGGGTGCCAGAAGACGAGAGAGAGCAAGATACTGAAAACTTATTTAAAGAAATAATGACTGAAAACTTCCCACATCTAGTAAAAGAACTAGACTTACAAGTCCAGGAAGCACACAGAACCCCATATAAAAGGAATCCAAAGAGGACCACACCAAGACACATCATCATTAAAATACCAAGAGCAAAAGACAAAGAGAAAATATTAAAAGCAGCAAGAGAAAAACAGTTCATTACCTACAAGGGAGCACCCATACGACTGTCAGCTGATTTCTCAACAGAAACGATGCAGGCCAGATGGGAGTGGCAAGAAATATTCAACATGATGAATAGCAAGAACCTACAACCAAGAATAATCTATCCAGCAAAG
>JAAGEH010000367.1:782872-829185 GCA_011751065.1 Lasiurus cinereus
ACCAAGACACATCATCATTAAAATACCAAGAGCAAAAGACAAAGAGAAAATATTAAAAGCAGCAAGAGAAAAACAGTTCATTACCTACAAGGGAGCACCCATACGACTGTCAGCTGATTTCTCAACAGAAACGATGCAGGCCAGATGGGAGTGGCAAGAAATATTCAACATGATGAATAGCAAGAACCTACAACCAAGAATAATCTATCCAGCAAAGCTAACATTCAGAATTGAAGGGCAGATAAAGAGCTTCACAGAGAAGAAAAAGCTAAAGGAGTTCATCAACTCCAAACCAGTATTATATGAAATGCTGAAAGGTACTCTTTTAGAACAGGAAGAAGAAAAAGGTAAAAGCCAAAAAATTATGAACAACAAATACATATCTATCAACAAGTGAATCTAAAAATTAAGTGAATTAAAAATTTGATCAACAGAATAATATGGTGAATATAATAGAATTAGGAGCACAGAAAGGGAGTGGACTGATAATTCTCAGGGGGGAAGGGGTGAGGGGTGTACAGGGAGAGACTGGACAAAAATCATACACCTATGGATGAGATCAATGGGAGGGAACTAAGGGCAGAGGGAGGGGTGGGAGCTGGGTGGGGGGGGGTGCTATGGAGGGAAAAAAAAGAGAAACATGTAATAATATGAATAATAAAGATTTAATTTAAAAAAATAATAAATAATAAAAAATAAATAAAAACGAAAAAAAAAGTACACTAGAAAATATATATTAAAGAGATCTTACATTAAAAAGAAGCATAAGGAATAATAAGAAAGCTTTTGGGGCCAAATCCCAATTTTGCCACTTTGGCTTCAATTTCCTCATGTGTAAACTGGGTTTCATAGCATCCATCTCCATGGGTTGGTATGGAGACTAAGTGGAGCAAATGCATGCAGAGTGCTGTAAGCTTTCACATGTGTTAGCTAGGAGGGGAGGAAGACCTGTGTGGCCCTGAGACCTAGAACTGAGACTAATGCTGGCCAATCTTGAGCCACTCCCTTCTCGTGTCTGGACCAGAATCTCCCAATGAAGTGAAAAGGATGGGCTAGCCACTATCTAAAGCCCCCACACATACCTACCCCACCCAACCCTACCCCCAATTTCCTCAGAGAAGACCTTCTGCTTCCTTTGACTCCAAAGACCTTGGGAGCACGGCTTCTGCTGCTGTAAGCATTCTCACTTCTTAGTCCCAGGGCAGCCTCAGAACGAATGGAATGTGTAAAAGGTCTGAAAGAATCTTGCTCACAACCACTTTCCCCAGATGCTCTTCAAGCTCCTTCCAGCAGAATCGTTTATCAGGCCCGTGAAAACATGGCAGCAACTACAGGTCAGGAGCCTGGTCCCACGCTGTTTTATATAGGGATTAATGAGGAGTGTGATCGACCAGGAAAGGCTGGCTCTGCAGCTTTGTGATGACATCATCGGGGCAGTTCCTTTGTCCCCTGGGAAGGGAAGCTCCACTCCTCACCATCACACATGTGCCAAACTGTGGTATCAAACACAGCAGGTGACAACAGACCAGCCACTCCAGCAAAGAGGCCAGGGCCTGCCACAGTCATGCAGCAGTCTGGCACAGGTCATGATTGTCTGCTCAGCCACAAACAGGATCTTGGGAAAGCTACATACCTTCTTTGTGCCTCAATTTCATAAACTGTAAAATAGAGCCAATGATATTGTTGTAAACATGAATTAAAACTTGAAAGGTTGGAGAGAATCCAAGAAGGTGGCATAGATAAACAACTACACTGCTGCCTTGCACAACAATTTCAAAACTACAACTAAAAGACAGAACGGACAGCATCCAGAACCACAGGAAATCTGGCTGAGTGGAAATTCTACAACTATAAGGAAAGAGAAGGGCTCACGGAGATCCAGAGGAGCTGCAAAAAGCTGAGGTACGGAGACGCGCGTGTGGAGAGAGCGGGTGCCGGTGTACCTGGCTGGCTCTCTCTGGCGGGAGGAAGACAGAGACTCCCAACTGCACTGAGCCCCTTATCCTATGGCACTGAACCCCAGGTCTAGCCAAAACTCATACGGGGGGAGTTTGGACTGTGAAAAGGGAGAAGTGCACGGAAATTTGGGGAGCAGGGAAAAGGGCAGAAGTCTGGTGGCACACACAACACTGCGTGCAGCAGACTGATTGCTGATTGTGCCACTGGCTTTCACAAGTGGTCAGGAGACAGAGCCTCCCAACTGCGTCACCTCTAACTCCACTAAACCCCAGTTTCAGGAGAGACCCTGGGGACCGAGACTCATATGGTCCCAGAGCACAGGGGAGCCGGAAATGCAGCGATCTAGAGGCACTGCACATGCACACAGGGACCGCTCCAGTGATTACCCAGAGTCATGTGAGACCCAGGGGTCATGGAGGGCGGGGCTGACTGGAAGGCAAG
This sequence comes from Lasiurus cinereus, assembly GCA_011751065.1. Taxonomy (NCBI): domain Eukaryota; kingdom Metazoa; phylum Chordata; class Mammalia; order Chiroptera; family Vespertilionidae; genus Lasiurus; species Lasiurus cinereus. Next base: position 785,273 of record JAAGEH010000367.1, read on the forward strand.
GCAGTTCTTTAAGCCATGAGACTCCACCTCTCCCAAGCTCAACAGAGAGGCTTTTGTAGTTTTGCAAGTTTTGTATCATAAGGCTGAATCCAACACAGAAGTTCTCCTGGCAAAGTAAAAATGCAGAGACAAAGGAAGAGATCACAAACAAAAGAAATGGAAGAGAACAAACGACTGGATATAGAGTTCAAAACCACACTTATAAGGTTTTTCAAGAATCGCCTAGAAAAGATGGATAAGTTTAGCAAGTCCCAAGAGGAGATGAAAAAGGACCAACTAGAGATGCAAAAGAGCCAACTAGAGATGGAAAAGGACCAACTAGAGATGATAAAGGACCAAATAGAAATTAAATATACACTGACTGAAATAAAAAATATTATACAGAGACCTAACAGCAGACTAGCGGAAGGCAAGAATCAAGTAAAAAATTTGAAATATAAAGAAGCAGAAAACACTCAACTGGAAAAGCAAGAAGAGAAAAGAAGCTAAAAATGTGAAGATAATGTAAGGAGCCTCTGGGACAGCTTCAAGCGTACCAACATCAGAATTGTGGGGGTGCCAGAAGAAGAGAGAGAGCAAGATACTGAAAACCTATTTGAAGAAATAATGACTGAAAACTTACCCCACCTGGTGAAAAAAATACTTACAAGTCCAGGAAGCACACAGAACCCCATATAAAAGGAATCCAAAGAGGACCACACCAAGACACATCATAATTAAAGTACCAAGAGCAAAAGACAAAGAGAGGCTATTAAAAGCAGCAAGAGAAAAACAGTTCATTACCTACAAGGAGCACCCATACGATTGTCAGCTGATTTCTCAACAGAAACGATGCAGGCCAGATGGGAGTGGCCAGAAATATTCAACGTGATGAATAGCAAGAACCTACAACCAAGAATACTCTATCCAGCAAAGCTGTCATTCAGAATTGAAGGGAAGATAAAGAGTTTCACAGAGAAGAAAAAGCTAAAGGAGTTTATCAACTCCAAACCAGTATTATACGAAATGCTGAAAGGTACTCTTTAAGAAGAGGAAGAAGAAAAAAATAAAAGATAAAAAATTATGAACAACAAATACATATCTATCAACAAGTGAATCTAAAAATTAAATTAATTAAAAATTTGATCAACAGAATAAACTGGTGAATATAATAAAATCAGAAGCACAGAAAGGGAGTAGACTGATAATTCTCAAGGGGAAAGGGGTGAAGGGGGGGTGCAGGGAGAGACTGGACACAAATCATATACCTATGGATGAGGTCAATTGGGGGGAGGTAAGGGTAGAGGGAGGAGTGGAGCCGGGTGGAGCGAACCTATGGAGGGGAAAAAAGAGAAACAAATGTAATAATCTAAATAATAAAGATTTAATTTTAAAAAAAAACTTGAAAGGTGCTTAGAAGAGTACCCAGCCCACAATAAGTGCCATGTTATTATTAGCTACTATATTCTTAGTACTTGGCTCCAAGCCCGCCAACTCCTATATTTCTGCTCTTTCCATGATGTCAGAGCCAGACAGCTTCCTGCCAGGTCAGTGCTCTGACATTGCCCTGTCTTCTCTCTTCTGCTAAAATGGGAGTCTTAGTCCTAGGCCAAGGTCCTCATTCATTCTCCCACCTCATCCCAATTAGGACTGTTCCTTCCCAATGCTTTCACTGCCTACTTCTGGGTTCACCATAACATAAGGAGTGTGTTATGACAGTCAAGGCGTTACAAAACCCCCAGCCAGAAGCTCTTCTGTGGAGTGATGAATGCAAGCAGCAGAGGGAGAAGACCTGCCCATTGCAGAAAGCTGGCCCTGCCCATTGGTCCCTGCTGGTTGTCTCCTAGATTCCTAATCAGAGGAAGGCTGTCCCTTGCTCCCCAGCTCCAACCAATTCCAGCTGAGCTAACAGTTGGCTGTCACATGACCCCTAACCTAACATAGCTGATCTGCAAGGAGGCAGAAGGCCTGACCCAGTGGCTGTCGTGATAGCCAATTAAGAATAGTCATCTTGTCACTTTGCCCATTAAAAGCCCTGGTGATACGTCTCCTTCCATGTCTAACCCTCTCTCTCTCACACACACACAGCTTGTTTCTTCTGTAAAGACATAGGGGAGGTCCACCCAACATAGGGGAGGTCCATAGCACAAGGGAAACTGTTGGCAGGGGCAGCCAAGATAACATGGCCCTGCTCAGCCCTGAGGGCCAACAGATTCTCAGACCAAACACAGTGTCCTGGCCATTCAAGCTAGTATATCAACACACCACAGACGATGTGGCTTATAAACAGAAATTTATTTCTCTGAGTTCTGGAGGCTGGAAGTTCAAAATCATGGCATCAGTATAGTCAGATGAGGCCCTTCTTCCAGGTCACAGATTTTGCTGTGTCCTCACAAGGTGAAGGGTGAGGGGCCCCTTTTGAGTCCATTTCATAAGGACGCTGCTTCCATTCATGAGGGTTCCACACTCCTAACTAAACCCCTCTCAAAGGCCCCACCTCCAAAATACCATCCCTTAGGGACTATGATTTCAACATATGAATTGTGATCTGACACAACCGGTATATGCTTCGACAATGTGACCTATGAAAGCCCACAAGTTTCTGTGACCCTGGAATAGGAAATGCCATGCAGGGAGAAGCAGGAATGGGGCCGAAGCAGAAATAAAGCCCTGGAAATAAAGCAGGAAGGTGGGATGCACACAGCCCCCGCCACCACCACCACCACCACCACCACTCCTTCGGAAATTAAAATAACCAGCTGAGGCAAAGACCATGAAAACATTATTTTCCAGGCCACGTGACATTTTCAGAACAAAATCTGTCTTTTCCCAGAATTCCTGAATCACATAAGAGGCCATTAGGCCTGGGTTCAAATTCAAATTGGGTCACTTACTAACTGTGCGATCTTCTACAAAGAACTTGACTTCTCTGGACTTTAATTTCCTTATCTGCAAAAAGAGTTGAAAACACCCGAAACCGGTTTGGCTCAGTGGATAGAGCATCAGCCTGAAGACTGAAAGGTCCCAGGTTGGATTCTGGTCAAGGGCATGTACCTTGGTTGCAGGCACATCCCCAGTAGGGGGTGTGCAGGAGGCAGCTGATCGATGTTTCTCTCTCATTGATGTTTCTAACTCTCCATCTCTCTTCCTTCCTCTCGGTAAAAAAATCAATGAAATATATTTTTTTTAAAAAGAATTGAAAACAGAAACTTTTTATAGCGTTGTTCTGAGGATTTAAAGGGAATGACTTATTACCAACTCCTTCACATGGTCTCTGGTTATAGTTAGTTTGCAGTAATGGTAGCCAATGTGCACCATTATATCCCCAGCATCCAGTATAGCATTGGCAACCAGTAAGCACTCAAAAAATACTTGATGATCAAATGAATACATCATTGAGTGGTTATAACTGGGCCCATTTTTCCTGGCAGTGTTGTGAGGATTAAATGAGAGTCCATTGGTAAAATGTTGAACACAGTACTTGGAACATGGGAGATGCTCAGGACAGAATGTTATTAGACTCTTGAATAATGTGATTACATGTCTCCCACAGCATGCTCTCTTCCTCGTGGGCTCAAATGACTTGAAGTCAGGTAGAAACCCAGCAGTGAACTGTGGTCTTGCAGGCCTCCCCAAGGGTACAGTCTCTGCTCAGAGCCTTCAGAGGGCAGCTGCCTACTCAAAGAAAATAAGACCACAAGAGACTAAGCCTGGTTCTGTCCTCCTACCATGGTCTAGAGCAGCCAATGCCAACCTTTCGGACCTCATGGACCACCAGTGGTCAACAGACCACCAGTAAGCGACCGCTGGTCTATAATGAGACAAATGACTTCAGCTTGCCCTTGGTCTATGGCAGGTGTGTGTAGGCTCACTGGCCTGCACACAGCCTCAGACGAAGGAGCAGCCAGCCCTAAGTGGCCATTTTTGTATCACATACTGTCCTCTGTTTAAGCCAGAGATGGATACCTGACCTAAAGACATCAAGTTCATTGGCTAACCAGTGACCAATCAGGTTTTCTGTCTCAAGAATTTGGATCAAGTTAGTGATGGGCATTTGGGGTTGTGTACAGTCATGGCCAAGGTTGGCCCTATAGCAAACAAGCTTGAGGAGGGGTTATGCAGAGCAGAGAAGACATGCGTAAGCAGAGGAATCCTGGCTACAGAAGGAAAACAGAACAGAGGCGGAGAGTCAAAGAGCAAAGGCCATACAGCCCAAAAGAGATGGGAGACAGGAAACAAAGAGAGAAGTTCTCTCCCTTTGTTCTCACAGATACACTTTCCATGAGCTGGCTGGCCTCGCTTTCCTTCTAAAACCCCTGTACTGCTCCAATAACCTGCCCTGTGCAACCCCTGGTTCCTGAGCTGGCGCACATGGATTGTGTTCCATGCAACCTAATGATCCTCACCTACAATTATGATGTCAAGGGTCATCCACCAAGGAGCAGGGATTCATCTTTCTTAGGGATCTGACTCCATATCTATCTCAATATCCTCCTCTCCACCTCTCCTTCTTTTCCAGGGGTCCAAACCCCATGTGCCTACAAAGACTTCCCCAAGCTCCCAAGCAATATGCAAATTGTCCCACAACAGGACTCTAGGTGTTGTGCTTGAGCTATATCTACAGATAAGATGAGAGATCCATAAAACAGTCCTAAAGTTACTGCCCTGTACCAAGAAGGCTTTGGTGTAACCACGACATGATAGATTGTTTGTTTTGGTCTCCTGGAACTGAAAGAGTCTCCTCCACCAACTAAAAATATACACCTTCAAGCCACGACAGCCTTAGCCAAGCAAGCCATTTGACATAAAAAAAATGTGGGTTCAAATGTTGGCTCTGTCACTCACCAGCTCTGACTTGGGGCAAGTTTTTCATCTCTTATGGAGTTAGTTCCTGACTATGTGGTCTGGAAAAGGACTCAGCAAAATAATGCATCTAATTTAAAATAGTGTAAAGTAATATAACAGGTTGTCTGTCCATTATAAGCTGTCTTTTATTACAAGTGACTGCCAACAATTAGGTATAAAATAAATGTATTGTGATGAGTGAGGGAGCTGCTTGGTTGGTTTTAAGAAACCTATTAATGACAGGGGGAAACCTACTGAAATGGGAAAGCTTCAGGTAGCTTTTGTGTAAAACTACGAAAGTTTTACACTTTTGTAAAAGTTGACATTTCTCAACAATATTTCTTCACAAATATTGTCTCACATGCTCATCACAACCACTCCAGGATGCAAGGGGGGGCAGAATTACTATCCTCAACTGATTCCCTACTTTCCATTCCCTATCACAATGATTCAATTCTTCCAGGAGGCAGTAGGAAGGAACCCTGAATAGAACAGGTAGACCAGTTGCCCTATCCTCTACCTATCAATGTCTCCTCCACATGCAGGACTACAAGAGGTCTCAAGTGTTGGAGCTGCTTCCTTTTGCCTCTGGGTACAGAAGAGACCATGGAACAGGTCAAGGGTTAGGGGTACCTATCTTTGTGTTCTCAGAAAGCCAGGTCAGGAGCCTCTGCCCCATGGAATGGCAGATCATTTGTGTCAACTCCAAAACCACTCTAGAGTGAAGTTCAGGATTTCCCTCTCCTGGGGGATCCCTCCTACACTGTCTGTCACACAACAAGGGCCCTTAGTCTGATTCACCCTAGTTATTCTGTAGGTCAGCCTTCCTTCACAAGTATATTGGAAGCTGCCAGGAATTAAGAATAAAATCTCTAGAATGTGGCTGTCCATGTCCAAAGCCTATCCCTGTTGTTATATGCTGTGTGACCTTGGATGCTTTGCTTACCCTTCCTGAGCATGTTTTCTCCTTTGGAATAGTATTGATCTTATCAGGAAGTTAGGAAGATGAAGTTAAATAATAAATAATTCAGGAGCAGCTCCCAAGCAGATATGTAGCAAACACTTGACAAACATTGGCCCTCCTTATCCTATGGAGGTGGCTGGCTATGATGCCCAATGCCATTAAACATGCACATCACAAAACCTGCTTCCAGTCTGCACTAGACCATGAAGCCCTCTAAAACAGGAACTGTGCCTTATTCTTCCTGCTACCCCCAAATTCCAGCGCAAGCTCTGGCACAGATTTGAAGGCTAAAGAAGCAAACAGATGAGTTCCTTATAGCACATTCAGCACTGGAATTGTTTGGCCATGGTTATCATGAAAATCCGTTCTGTGAGTCCACACCTGTCATCTAGGAGAGTCCAAGGACAGTCATGGATTTTGGACTAGGACTTCTTTCTACAGAAGATGGATACACACACACACACACATACACACACACACACACACACACACACACACACATACACACACACACACACACACACACACACACACACACACACCATGAGCTATGGTTAATGCACAGATAGGTGATTAGGAGACAGGGCTAGTACCAACTGAGATAGGTCCTCTTCAAGGGACCAGACAGAATCTGGAAGCCATATTCTGGAACAAACTCAAGGACCAAAAAAAAGAGAGAGAGAAGTCACACATCAAGGAGATTCAAAATTTAGACCAAGCGCTAAGCCCAGATAAAAGTCAGAGTCAGGGCACGTGGTATAGCCTTAGGTTAGCTGCCTTACCCCAAACAGCCTTCCATCTTCCAATGGTTCCTTCAGGCCACCTCCCCTAGGAGAGACATCATCATAAACACCTACTGGTGACATGATATCAAATATGAAGGTACCATGCAACCAGTCACCCCACTCCATCATTCACCGTACAGTGGGATGGGTGGCAGGGGTGAAGATTTGGTGAAGAGGATTCAGCCACAACTATGCACTTGGAGGACCAGGAACAAAGATAGAAACCAGCACGACTCCTACCACTCCTTACCTGGCACATCAGACCCAAAACTGCTCCAAGTTCTCAGCACTAAAGGCCCTTGTTGTGTGACCCTATGCTATTTGATGCCCTCCCCCTCTGTCTTCATGCTTGCTCTTCCCTTTCCCTAGGATGCCCTTTCTACATTTCCTATCTCGATGGTCATTGCAATTCAAGACTGAGCTCAAAGGCTTCTCCTCCAGAAGCCTTTCCTGAATGCTCACGTACTCAAAGGCTACTAAATAGAATCTAAGACGTCTCCATCCCCATGTTTGACTTAGCTCTTACCATTGCATACTTAGAGTCTCTCCTTAGGTCTATGTCCCCCAATGTACCAAGAAGTCCCTGAGGATAGGCACCATTTTTGGTCATCCTTGGATCTCCAATACAGGGGTAGGTATATATAGTAGCTGCTCAGTTAAATACTTGTTGAGTAAATTCTCACTGCAGAGAAAAACATGGGTCTGGAATGTGCAGAACAGAAGGGAAAGAGATGAGAATGTGGAAGGTGGCTTGGATGGGTAAAAAAAGAGCATGGAAAACAATATGATGTCCCTAAAATTGTCCCAGCCATAAACAAGCCCTCACTCTAAATGTGGCACAGGCCGAAACCAGTTTGGCGCAGTGGATAGAACGTCGGCCTGCGGATTGAAAGGTCCCAGGTTTGATTCTGGTCAAGGGCATGTACCTTGATTGCTGGCACATTTCCAGTAGGGGGCGTGCAGGAGGCAGTTGATCGATGTTTCTAACTCTCTATCCCTCTCCCTTTCTCTCTGTAAAAAAATCAATATATATATATATATATATATATAATCACAGGATTTCAGTAGGATATTTACCAGAGCCCCTAAACTAGCCACTGGAGCTAAGAGCAATGAGAGGCTCACTATCACACATTTAAAGAGCCTCCAGGAGAATCCAAGATGGCGGCATAGGTAAACACCTACACTGCTGCCTCACACAAGAATTTCAAAACTACAACTAAAAGACGAAACAGACATCATCCAGAACCACAGGAAAGCTGGCTGAATGGAAATTCTACAACTGGAAGGAAAGAGAGGGGCTCACAGAGACCCAGAGGAGCTGCAAAAAGCTGAGGTATGGAGACAAGCGCTTGGAAAGAGCGGGTGCCGGAGAACCTGGCTGGCTTTCTCTGGTGGGAGGGAAACAGAGACTCTCAATGGCATTGAATCCCATTATCCTACGACACTAAACCCCAGGTCCAGCCGAAACTCATAAGGGAGGAGTTTGGACTGTGAAGGGAAGAAGTGTACGGAAATTTAGGGGAGTCGCAAAAGATCAGAAGTCTGGAGGCGCGCAAGGCATTGCATGCACAGGACTGTCTGCTGATTGTACCGCTGGCTTTCGCGAGTGGGCGGGAAACATACCCTCCCAACTGTGCCACTTCTAACTCCACTAAACCCCAGTTTTGGGTGAAACCGTGGGGACCCAGACTCCTGTGGTCCCGGAGCGCAGGGGAGCCGGAAAGGCAGAGATCTAGAGGCACTGCGAGAGAGCGCACGTGCGCATACACAGGGACCGCTCTAGTGATTACCCAGTCACATGAGATTCGGGGGCTGTGGAGGGCGGGGCCGACTGGAAGGCAAGGCGATCCCTTAAGCCCTGAGACTCCACCCATCCGAAGCTCAACAGAGAGGCTTTTGCAGTTTTTCAAGTCTGGTATCATAAGGCTGAATCCAACACAGAAGTTCTCCCAGCATAGTGAAAATGCCGAGACAAGGGAAGGGATCACAAACAAAAGACATGGAGGGAAAAAAACGACTGGATATAGAGTTCAAAACCACGCTTATAAGATTTTTCAAGAATATCCTAGAAAAGATGGATAAATTTAGCAAGTCCCAAGAGGAGATGAAAAAGGACCAACTAGAGATGCAAAAGAGCCAACTAGAGATGGAAAAGGACCAAATAGAAATTAAATATACACTGATTGAAAAAAAAAATATGGAGAAATCCAAGATGGCGGCATAGGTAAACACTTACACTGCTGCCTCGCACAACAATTTCAAAACTACAACTAAAAGACAGAACGGACATCATCCAGAACCACAGGAAAGCTGGCTGAGTGGAAGTTCTACAGCTAGAGGGAAAGAGAGGGGCTCACAGAGACCCAGAGGAGCTGCAAAAAGCTGAGGTACGGAGATGTGCTCTGAGAGAGCGGGTGCCGGAGTACCTGGCTGGCTTTCTCTGGCGAGAGGGACACGGAGACTCCCAACGGCATTGAACCTCTTATCCTACGATACTAAACCCCAGATCCAGCCGAGACTCATACGGGGGGAGTTTGGACTGTGAAAAGGGAGAAGTGCACAGAAATTTAGGGGAGTTGCAAAGGATCGGAGGTCTGGTCGCCCACGGCACCACGCGGAGGACGGATTGCTGATTGTGCCGCTGGCTTTCGCGAGTGGGCGGGAGACAGACCCTCCGAACTGTGCCACTTCTGACTCCACTAAGCCCCTGTTTTGGGCGAAACCCTGGGGACCTAGACTCGTGTGGTCCTGGATCACAGGGGAGCCGGAAAGGCAGCGGTTAGAGGCTGCGGGTGCGCGCGCACACAAGGACGGCTCCAGCTATTACCCAGTCACCTGAGACTCAGGGGCCGTGGAGGGCGGGGCCGACTGGAAGGCAAGGCGGGCCCTTAAGCCCTGAAACTCCACCCCTCCAAAGCTCAACAGAGGCTTCTGCGGCTGAATCCAGCACAGAAGTTTCCCCGGCACAGTGAAAATGCCGAGACAAGGGAAGGGATTACAAGCAAAAGAAATGGAGGAAAAAAAACGACTGGATATAGAGTTCAAAACCACGCTTATAAGGTTTTGCAAGAATATGCTAGAAAAGATGGATAAATTTAGTGAGACCCAAGAGGAGATGATAAATACACTGACTGAAATAAAAACTATTATGCAGAGTACTAACAGCAGACTAGAGAAAGGCAAGGATCAAGTCAAAAATTTGAAATATAAAGAAGCAGAAAACATTCAACTGGAAAAGCAAGAAGAGAAAAGAATCCAAAAATGTGAAGATAATGTAAGGAGCCTCTGGGACAGCTTCAAGCGTACCAACATCAGAATTGTGGGGGTGCCAGAAGAAGAGAGAGAGCAAGATACTGAAAACCTGTTTAAAGAAATAATGACTGAAAACTTCCCACATCTGGTAAAAGAAATAGACTTACAAGTCGAGGAAGCACACAGAACCCCAAAGAAAAGGAACCCAAAGAGGACTACACCAAGACACATCATAATTAAAATGCCAAGAGCAAAAGAGAAAGAGAGAATATTAAAAGCAGCAAGAGAAAAACAATTTATTACCTACAAGGGAGCACCCATACGACTGTCAGCTGATTTCTCAACAGAAACGATGCAGGCCAGACGGGAGTGGCAAGAAATATTCAACGTGATGAACAACAAGAACCTACAACCAAGAATACTCTATCCAGCAAAGCTATCATTCAGAATTGAAGGGCAGATAAAGACCTTCACAGAGAAGAAAAAGCTAAAGGAGTTCATCAACTCCAAACCAGTATTATATGAAATGCTGAAAGGTACCCTTTTAGAAGAGGAAGAAGAAAAAGGTAAAAGACAAAAAATTATGAACAACAAATACACATCTGTCAACAAGTGAATCTAAAAATTAAGTGAATTAAAAAGCTGATCAACAGAATAAACTGGTGAATATAATAGAATCAGGAGCACAGAAAGGGAGTAGACTGATAATTCTCAGGAGGACAAAAATCATAAAGCATCAAACAGACTGTGAAATTATAGCAGAAAGATTAAAGTTAGGTGAGGTAAATAAGTGATCAATCAAAGGACTTGTATGCATGCTTATAAACATAACCAATGATCACAGACACTGGGGGGTCGGGGTACGCCTGGGAGGGAGGGGGGGCAATGGGGAGATATGTATAAAAAATTAATAAAAATTAAAAAAAAATTTAAAAAAATTTAAAAAAAAAGAAAGAAAGAACAGTGAAGGAAGAAGGAGTTAAGGTCTAAAACCAAAACTGGGAAAAAAAAAAAAAGAATTGTGGGGGTGCCAGAAGAAGAGAGAGAGCAACATACTGAAAACCTGTTTAAAGAAATAATGACTGAAAACTTCCCACATCTGGTAAAAGAACTAGACTTACAAGTCCAGGAAGCACACAGAACCCCATATAAAAGGAATCCAAAGAGGACTACACCAAGACACATCATAATTAAAATACCAAGAGCAAAAGAGAAAGAGATAATATTAAAATCAGCAAGAGAAAAACAGTTTATTACCTACAAGGGAGCACCCATATGACTGTCAGCTGATTTCTCAACAGAAACGATGCAGGCCAGACGGGAGTGGCAAGAAATATTCAACGTGATGAATAGCAAGAACCTACAACCAAGAATAATCTATCCAGCAAAGCTAACATTCAGAATTGAAGGGCAGATAAAGAGCTTCACAGAGAAGAAAAAGCTAAAGGAGTTCATCAACTCCAAACCAGTATTATATGAAATGCTGAAAGGTACTCTTTTAGAACAGGAAGAAGAAAAAGGTAAAAGCCAAAAAATTATGAACAACAAATACATATCTATCAACAAGTGAATCTAAAAATTAAGTGAATTAAAAATTTGATCAACAGAATAAACTGGTGAATATAATAGAATCAGGAGCACAGAAAGGGAGTGGACTGATAATTCTCAGGGGGGAAGGGGTAAGGGGTGTACAGGAAGAGACTGGACAAAAATCATACACCTATGGATGAGATCAATGGGAGGGAGCTAAGGGCAGAGGGAGGGGTGGGAGCTGGGTGGAGGGGAGCTATGGAGGGGAAAAAAAGAGAGACAAATGTAATAATCTGAATAATAAAGATTTAATTTTAAAAAAAAAAAGAGCTTCACAGGTAAGAAAAAGCTAAAGGAGTTCATCAACTCCAAACCAGTATTATATGAAATGCTGAAAGGTACTCTTCTAGAAGAGGAAGAAGAAAAAGGTAAAAGATGAATAATTATGAACAAATACATATCTATCAACAATGGAATCTAAAAATTAAGTGAATTAAAAATTTGATCAACAGAATAAACTGGTGAATATAATAGAATCAGGAGCACAGAAAGGGAGTGGACTGATAATTCTCACGGGGAAAGGGAGGAGGGGTGTACAGGGAGTGACTGGACAAAAATCATATACCTATGGTCTCATCAATGGGGTGGAGGTAAGGGTAGAGGGAGTGGTGGGAGCTGGGTGGAGGGGAGCTATGGAGGGGGAAAAAAGAGAGACAAATGTAATAATCTGAATAATAAAGATTTAATTTTAAAAAAAGAGCCTCCAGCAGCAGACACCCCCAAAGGGTTCATAAAGATGAAATAACTCAGGCCCTATAACACCAGACCCCATCCCAATGCCACCTCCCCGGCTCCTCTCACACACACACCCTAAGTATAAAGACTGGGGATGGGAGAGCAAAAAGAGGGCCACTGGGAGAACTGATTATGTAGAGAACATGTTGTTTTTATACAAAAGGCTCAAGAGAATCACTCATAGAACTGGTGGGTGCCCTTGAGATGGGGAAGCTGGAATTTCCTTCCCCAGCTAGGTGCTTGCTGAGCTCCAGATCTGCAGCCCCACCCTGACATTCCCTGAACAGAGCCTCAGGAGGGAGCATGGCTGAGGCTGCCTTGGGCCCCTGGAGCTTGAGGACAGACCTGAGCATAGAACTTCCCTAGAGCTCTCTGCAGGCATATCCATGAGTGTGTATTGGAGCCCATAGAACCAGCAGCATGAGGAAGGCCAGGCAATACTGTGGCAAGGAAGATTGGGTGTATCTGCACCCCTGACCCCAAGGCCCCCAGAAGCACTAAAGGATCACAGATCCTCCTGTGCTGCCATGTGGAGGGGCAGAGGGGAAAGAAAGGGCTGGAGCCGGGGACAGCCCAAGAAGCATCACCCCACCCTAAAAGGATACCGGAACTGCCCATTCATAGGGCTGAAGGGAGAATGCTGCCTCTGTCTAGGGACATCCTCGGTGACACTGGTGCTGGGCTCTGCCCAAGGACACAGCCACCATCTGCACAGAGACCACTGGCTCAGCCATAGTGGAAGCCAAGGTAGAGATGGAAAGCCTGCCTCCACAGCCCACTATCCCTGCCCCCGAACCTGAAGGAAGTTCAAGGCTCTGAAGTAGGAGGAGTGGCTAGCAAGTACTACCCAGCCCCACTTGCATCATTCCAGCATAGATCTGGCCTACCATCACCAAGGCAGTTTTGAACCAGCCTAAACTTCCAGTGACCATAAAGCTATGACCTCTTCTGGAGCTGATGGTAAAGGGAATTTGACAGAGTTCAGAGCAACTGGAGGGAAAATAAAACCATCCCACGTCCCTGTGCCACCAAGCTGACACTCGTCAATAAACCAGTTCCACGGCAGCCAATGTGGGCCCTCCCTGGGCTCCCAGGCAAAGGGACTAATGGACAGGTGCAGAGCTCTCAGCCTTACCTCTGTCTCAGTGAGACAGAACTCAAGTCAAAACCTCCTCAGTCTTAATTACCAAACAAAAAACTAACCAGACAAGCCTCTCACTGTATGTCTTTATTTATACTGTCATCTGCTACAGCATTTTAATACCCAACTTTCCGTTGAAAGACAGATGCCTGGATATTCACACCCCGTTCTAATGGCTTAATACCCTGGGTTCAGGAGCAGGCTGGGGGCTGCAAGGAAGGAGGGGGAGAAAGCTGCCACCACATTGAGCACAACTTTGAAGCAAATGCGTTTGAATATTCATTAAACAACATTTAATTTAAACACCCAAACTCTGAAAGCACCAACATATGGCCTGTCTTATTTTACATAAACTGAATAGGAGGTTGGGCCATTAGTTTCTCCAGACAAAATGTTCATTACCAATGAAGAATGCTTTCCTTTGAAGACACCCTTGCCTGGTATTGGGCCCACCGCCTGCTACTCCCACCAGCTCGGAGAGCCCAAGCCGAGGGTTCCCTGGTGACCCAGTTATGGTGGCACCAGGACATCATCTAAATCCCCATCACCCATCTGGGGAATTAGGACTTCACTGAAGAGAGAGAGGGGAGACTCCAGACGCCTCCTGGCTCCTGGGTTTACACACTGGGCATGGACTGGACAGAATCCTCATCCTCATGGACTGAGCCTCCATGATGCCTGGGGGACTGGCTGGCAATGTCCAGCTGGCACGAGCTTGACCTCTGCTGCCCATGCACAACTGCCATGCCTGGCCTAGGACTCTGCTCACCGACCCTGGGACTTAGGATTGTACATGTGATTATACAGAGGCTCTGGGTACAGAGCAAGATGCGTGTCCACATGCTTTTGTTGTGAGCCATGTGTAATGTGAGCATGAGTATGCACTTCTATAGGAGAGCTGTGCACTCATGGATATGCATATGTGCGTGTGCACATCTATCAGTGTCTGGATATGCCTGCAGCTGTACATGTGTGTGCATGCATAGCAGGTTCACCTGGGGAGGTAGGAGAGGTCCTTTGTAGCTCTGTATGCAGTATGAGGATCCTGGGAAGTGTATGGATGCATAGCATTCACATTGTGGGTGCATGTGTGCATGTGTACGTGTGTGCATGTGTGTGTGTGTGTGTGTGTGTGTGTGTGTGTGTGTGTAAGGGATTTCGCTTTTTTTTTAACAACTACCTGTCACTCAGAGGTTCTTAACTTGGGGCCTATGGGGTTCGTGGATAGAATGCAGGGAAGCCATGAACTTAGATGGGGTGGGGATCACATCTTTACTTCACTAACCTCTAACTTTTTTCAGTTATGAATGTAGACAGCAAACCCCAGCAGTTTGATCAATTCCAGTAATATTGTCACCAACAGAAATCATGGATATTTTTATATATCATCATGGCTATTACAGATGCTTCCAAATGCCCATTCACTCTCTATCACTATTTGAATTATAGTTATTAAATCTGCCACAAGGTACTATTATTATTAGATAAGGAAAGAAACTTTTTAAAAATATATGGTACTTTGTCAGAAAAATTTAAATATTTTGCTAAATGTACCTGAATGGTACATTCTCTTTTTTTTTTTTTTTCTCATGTATATTTTTTGTTTGTTTTGTTTTTTCTGTAAAATGTCCCAGTTCTTCCATAACTTATAAACATGATTTATACCGAGGAGTGGATGGGAAAGTGGGTGGGGGCAGACTTGGGATGGGGAAGTTCCTCTTCTTGCTGCCCCTTCGGGGCGGGGCCCCAAGATCTTTGGGGGTGGTGGTGGTAATGCCCCAACACCTCCCTGAGGTTGTCTGGCAGCTTCTGCCCCTGGTGCTCAGAATCTGGCATGCCCCTCGATTGCAGAACCCTTTCTGGACCCCAGGTCCACGGGCCACACAGCCCCCACGGCTCCAAATCCTGAAATGCCCGTGGTTCTAGAATTCCCCCCTCAGCTGCTGGGGTGATGGTCCCCTCCTTTCCGCTGCCCCCTGACCACCAAGGAGGGAGGGAAGGAAGAGGGAGGGGCCCGTAGGTCTCCCCTGTCGGGGAGGAGCAGGGGAAATCTCAAGGAGGGAGGGAGTAGGAGGCAGGAGCCAAGAGGGGCTCAGCCGATGGTGAGGCCAAAGCCACACTGGAACTTGTTCTTTCGGTGATTCAGGAAGGCCCCGAGGGCCAGCGTCAGGGGCAGGGGCGGGAGCTTCTTCTCCAGCGTGGCACCCAGGATCCAGTTGCTGTCCACGGAGCCTTTGAAGAGGAGATTGGCCTTGGGCAAGTCCAGCTGGTACCCGAAGGAGACACTCGTGTCTTGCATCCTTGTGCTGGCCTCAAATTCCACGCCTACCTGCAGCTGGTCACTGGCTTTGTAGTAGTAAGTTGCGTGCATGCCCGCCTGGCCCAACGTTACTGTTGCCAACCAGTTGTTCAATGTGTATTTCCCAGCTAGAGACATGACAGTACCCTCCTCCCCAGGCCGCCGGTGGTAGACCAGCTCTCCGCCCAGTGCCAGGCACGGCGTGATGCTCTGGAGGTAGTGGGCCACGAGGATTTCTGAACCCACCAGGACGTCTGGGTTCCCGAGAGTGACGGCTGCTGTGAAGTCAGAACCCCGGTACTCCCCATCCACCTGCCAATTCACAGACTTGGACTGCTGGGTCTGGATGGCCATCTTGGACCTGAGGCCGGGGCCCAGCTGGTGAATGACCTGAGCATTGAGGCTGACACTATTGTCCATGTCGCCCACCAACACGGGGAATGCCTCTGTGGGACTCAGCTGCTTTGTCCCTACGTATGTGACCCCGAAATGGTAGTTGGACTCCCCGATTGTGCTGAGGGCTACTGTGTGGTTCACCTGGAAATGGTTACTCAACCCTTTGTTGACTGTGAGCTTGACACCTTCCATCTGAATAGGAAACAGCTCCTTGCACTTCCAGTGGCACTCCTCGAACTCCTCGAACTGCAGGGGTTGGGAAGGCAGCAGCAGGCCCCGGTCCCTGCAGGCGTCCCGGGCGTCCCTTCTGAACCGCGACCCGCGCCGGCCCCAGCACCCAGGCTGCCCCCGCGACCCGCGCCGGCCCCAGCACCCAGGCTGCCCCCGAGCGGCAGCGGCAGCGTGAAGCCCGGGGGAGGGGGTGGAGGTGGCGGCAGACCCACGAGGGCGGCTCGGGCGGCGGCGGTGGCCCTTCGGGCGGCGAGCTAGCGGCCAACACGTTCCCCATGGTCGCTGGCAGCAGCGCCTATTCCCCGCCTGGGCTCCGCTCCCACCCCGTGCGCCACGCGCAATCGAACCCACTGCCCGGTACATTCTCTTAAATTCATGTTTTTTATGCATTTTATAAAATTCTCTTTAAGTTCATGCTTTAATGCATTTTATAAAATTCTAGGAAGGACCTCATTGGACAGCATCCCACTCAGGGGCAAAGAAAAGGTAAAGGTCCTCATGGGGATGGCAAGCAGCTGCCTGGGGTCCAGCAAGGCTCCCACATGAACCTGTGCAGAGACCTCTAGCAGAGGCACGAGTCCATAGGGGGTAAAGGTTAACAAGCCAGTGATTCTCTAGGACAGATTACTCCGGTGGTCCCAGGGGAGCTAGAAATCATGACGACCAACCAAGCCGACCCCCTTTCAGGGAGAAATGGCTGATAGCATCTTCCAGCACTAGCCCTCCGGGCCTGAAGGATAGAGGCTTCTCAGAGGAGCAGGGACTGGGCAAGACTGTGGTGCACAGTTCATCAAAGCTACCAAGGTCCTCACCGTCCAGTATGCCTCCATCACCAGTGACCCACCCAAATACCAATTAGGCCTGTTCAATGAGCAGGATAGAAAAGCCAACTCAAACTTAACCAACCAGTAGACAACAAACTTAATGGGCTCATAACTGGAGGCCAGGACAACCAGTGCTTTGGGCAGGTTTGTGGGGCTCTGCCTGTTTCCCTGCTGTCCTCTCTGCTCTGCCCAGCTCCAAATCTAAATTTTGCCCTCAAACTGGCTTCCCTACTGGTAGCAAAGTATCTGTGGTAGCTCCATGCCTCATTTCTGCACTTCCCATGACCAGGAACAGGTCCAGCCACTGAAAGGCAGCCTTTCTGGCAACTCTGATTGGCCCAGCCTCCCTCAGTCACTTTAGCCAGGGTTAAGTACTTGCACTGACAAGTCGGGGGAGTGGTAGGGAATAGAATGGATGTTTGGTGAGGCTACTGGAATATCCTCCAATATCTCTTTATACAAACTGATAAGCAGGCACCTCAGCTTCCATCCTAATTGGCAGCATCTTGGCCAGGGGACATCTTATACCCCAAGTGAGAAAAGCACTTCATACTTGTCCTCAGTCACCCCCAACAGCCTCAGCCTGCCCTGAGCGCACTAGCAGCCCAGCTCTGTCTCTAACTAAGTGGGGAATTCCTTCTGTGAGCCTCAGTTTCCCCACATGGTCCAAGAGAGAACTGGACCAACTAACCCTAAACATTCTTCTCAATTGATAGCTCATGCATTGCAGCCAGGGCAGAGCTTCCAAGCCCTGGCATCTTGTAGACAAGAAACTGTCGCCTCCTGTCTCATCCTGCCACAGCCTCCCAGCTGTCTCCCTGATCTGCTCCAGCACTGTCCCCAGCCCGTGTGCTGCCCCTGGCCACTATTTGGTTGGCCAGTCATTCAGCAGCAGCATTTATCTATCCTGGTGAGAACCAGGCAGGGCTCTAGGTGCTCAGGATACAGCAAAGAACAAATTAGAAAGACGTACAAAAATGTTTTAAAATCCTGCCTTCATGAAGCTTTCTAGTGGGGAAACAACCAAGAACATAAGAAAATTTTAAAAGTGACTGGGAGGAAAAAAAATGAAACTGGGAAGAAAATCTGAGGATAGCTACAACTTTTTATAAGATTCTCAGAAAAGATGTCCCTGAGAAGGTAAAACTTGGGCAAAGACCACAGGAAGAGAGACCATGACCCACAGGGTTAGCTGGGGGAAGATGGGGTCAGGCAAGGAGAATGACAGGTGCAAAGGCCCTGGGGCAGAAACAGGACTGAGATGCTGGGGGCAGAGCCAGTGGCTGGAAGGGTGCTGGGAAACCAGATCTTGGACCATGTGGATCACAGAGGGCCTTGCAGTATCTCACTGAGGGGGAGGTGCAGCCCTCAAAGGGTTCTGAACACAGGAGTGAACGCATCCATGCCAACTGCTATGTGGAGATATGAAGAGCAGAGGTGCAATTGGAGCACAAGAGGGGACCTCAGCATAAAAAGGTGAAATATGGGGACTTGGACCAAAGAAGCCATGGGGGTGGCGAGAAGTGATCAGATCCTTGACAGATTTTGAAGTAAGAGCCAGAAGATCTGAAGACAGATTCAACATGGGGTGAGAGAAAAAGTTGAAGCCATTTGCAGGGTTTTCAGTTTCATCAAGCAGAGGATGAAGTTGCCATACACAGTGGGGACAGCCATCGGGGAAGGGGAAGGCAGGGAACCCTTGGTTTCTAGCCAATGTTCTTTGTAAAAAGGGGAGCCTGAGTGCACCATTCCTCTGCTTGAAATCCTCCAGTGGCTGCCCCTGCCCTCCAGCTACAGTCTCACCTAGAAAAGCCTGTCACTGTCCCTCTGGCCCACCCTGCCCTGCAGCCACATGTCCATGCACTCCCAGGTCCTTGCTCTCTACCTTCCACAATCCAACTTGCTTTCTCTTGCTTCCAGGTCTTGTCACCTGCCCTTCTCTCTTCCTGGAAAATGTTTCCTTGAGCTTGCTACTCTGAGCCCCAGTTCCCTCAAATGCAAAGAGGGACGAAGAGTAGAGCCCCAGATGATTCCCAGGGATCTCCCAGCTATTGTCTGTGGCCCTAGGTTTCTGAGCCCCACCCACTTGCCTGGTGCCTGGAAGACTTGCAACAGTCAGAGTCCAGGCCAAAGTGACCCCCCTACAGGCTAGGGCATTCGCCAAGTCCCAGCCTGAAAAACAAGTGCCAAGGCTGGGAGGAAAAGGGCTTGGGAGGGATAAAAAGCCTTATGCCCATGAGTCTGAGTAGAGATAGGTGTGACAAACAGGATGGCTGAAGTAGACAAGAACCCAAGCCAATATGCCTTGCCCAAGCAGAGTCCTCCCTCCACAGTACCTTCCTTCCACCTAGGCTCATCCTCCAGCAATTCCAGCAGCTCTTCCCTGAGCTAGTCCACAGCCCTGCCTCTGCATGTCCTGGCTCTCAGGCCATCCGTGCAACAACATTCAGCTCACAGGCTTAGAACCTTAAAGACCCCCTACAAGAGTCCTCCCTTAGGGAAAGAGAGACAGAGGGACAAGGACCTTGCCTAGGAGGTGGGAAAACCAGACTCAAAACCTGAGCTCCAGACTTCAAGCCCAAGTCTAGGGATCTCTCCAGGGCTCTTTCCAAACTCAGCTCAGATCCCTCCCTGAGGAAACCCTCCTACTGCCTTGGGACCTTCACTTCTGCAAGTCCTCCCCCTGCAGCCAGTGAGGGTGGACACATGGGTCTTCCCTTCACTGTGGAGCTCAGACTTCATTTCCTCACCTCCATGCCCATCTTCTCCCATTCCTGACAGAGTCAACCTGGAGCCTTTTGCACAGAGGATGTGCCTTAAACTTTCTATGGAACCATGTCACCAATATCCAGTATTGTGCCCAAGACGTGAGCCTCCAGCTGGGAGATGCACGCCTTACCAAATGAGCATCCTGTACTTTCAGGGGGCAAGCCCAAGGGGCTGTGATCCAGGCCACTCCCCAGACTTGCTCCTAACCCAGCCATTTGCTCTCACCTTCAGGATGTGAGAAACCCAGAGAGAGATCCCTTCTCCTCTCTCACCCTCCTTCACCTTCCGCCCAGGGATGTGTTATTAGAATTAGTGGGATAACAGATGCAGTGCCTCCAAGGAAACAGGCTACATAAATCCAAAGTGTTGTTATTAAATTCCAAATTTAGCCCTCAGGATCAGTGAGGCCTGACAGATCCGAGCTGGGAGCAATCCCAGCTGTATGAACAGGATGTCCTGGCAAAACCAGAAGCACCACATTCAGACTTTGGGGGTCAAAAGAGACCATAAAAAAATTCCCAGGCCTACACCTCACAGAAAGCCAATGATCTTTCCCAGCAATCCCACAAAGCTAGCGGCTGGACTCTGCTTTGCTTGTACGTCATCAGTGACAGGAAGCATGACGCTCCCCAAAGCAGTCCTTGCTTTTTTCCATTAGCTCTAATTTTTAGAAAACTTATTCCTTTCCAACCAAGCCACTTTGCCATTCTTTCCACAGCCGGGAATAAGCTTTACCCTTTTCCCACGTGACAGCCCTTAACCAAGAGCATCTCTCTCTGCTCATTTCTAGGCCTTTCAAACAGGCCTCACAAGCCATCACCTGAAGGCAGGCCGTCACCTGAAGGCAGGCCACCACCTGAAGGCGGGCTGTCACCTGCAGGCAAGCCGTCACCTGAGGACAGGCCACCACCTAAAGATAAGCCATCACCTAAAGGCAGGCTACCACCTGAAGACAGGCCACCACCTGAAAGCAGGCCATCACCTGAGGCAGGTCATCACCTGAAGGCGGGCTGTCACCTGAAAGCAGGCCACCAACCTGAAGCTCCTTCCTATGAAGGCTTTCTGTAACATCCAGATCAACTGTGAAATCATAATCTACATTTAGGTTTCCGATCCTAACCCCTGCCACACATGTATCTGGCTAGGCATCACCCCAAGAACCCTAGAAAGGGTGTCCAAGCTGGTGGAACCTCCGGGGAGCAGAGAACCACAGTAAACGGATGAGCTGAGGCCTTGGAGCCACATTGACTAAACAACCCTTAACAAGTGGCTGAAATCCTGAGTTTCAATTTGCTTATCTCTGAGCTGAGGACAGTAACACTTGTTGACATTAAACCTTGCAAAACTGTTGTGAGGACAAAAGAGAATATCTATAATGTGCCTAGCATAAGAATAGTAGGTGATCAATAAAAGAAATGCATTAGCCAAGACCAGTTTGGCTCAGTGGATAGAGCGTCGGCCTGCGGACTAAAAGGTCTCAGGTTCGATTCCAGTCAGGGGCATGTACCTTACTTGTGGGCACAACTCCAGTAGGGGGCATGCAGGAGGCGGCTGATCAATGTCACTCTCTCATCGATGTTTCTGACTTTCTATCCCTCTCCCTTCCTCTCTGTAAAAAATCAATAAAAAATATATTTTAAAAAATGCATTATTGTTACTTTCAAAGTATCATGGGAGCCCTGACAGCAGTTCCAAGGACAGAAAACCCAAGAAGTGGCAACACAGCCCACTGATTTTTCAAAAGGTGCCAATACAAGTCAGTGGGGAAAGAACAGTCTCTTCAGCAACAGGGCAGGGCAGGTGAATGAATAGCTACATGCAAAAGAATGAAGTCAAACGCCACTGTCACACCATATAAAAATTAACTCAATATGGGGCAGCTTTCTCTCAGAGGTGCTTGCTGCAATTACCAAGGGACACTGAGATGCAGGGGCATCATAGGTCAGAGCTGACAGGAAGCCAAGGCTGTCTGCTCTGCCCTGAGACTACACCACATCCAAGCTGAGCACAGAGGCTTTTGCAATTTTGCAAGTCTTGTCTTATAAGGGTGTTTCTAGCACAGAAGTTCTAGAAACAGAAGTTCTCCCAGCATAGAAACAGGTGATCCTCCTCACACCCAGTTGGCCTGGAGATCAATGCCTCCCAGCGATACCAACAACAATCAAGACTTAACTACAACAAGGAAGGAAGGAAGGAAGGAAGGAAGGAAGGAAGGAAGGAAGGAAGGAAGGAAGGAAAGGAAAGAAAGAAAAGAAAGAAAGAAAGAAAGAAAGAAAGAAAGAAAGAAAGAAAGAAAGAAAGAAAGGAAAGAAAAGAAAGAAGGAAGGAAGGAAGGAAGGAAGGAAGGAAGGAAAGATAGAAATAGGAAGCAAAGAAGGAATACAGGGGGAAAAGCATAAAAATGATGAAAAATAAATACCTATCAATAATAACTTTAAATGTAAATGGATTAAAGGCTCCAATCAAAAGACATAGGGTAACAGATTGGATGAGAAAACATGACTCATATATCTGTTGTCTACAAGAAACCCACCTCAGAAAAAAAGATGCACACAGACTGAGGGTGAAGGGATGGAAGACAGTTTTTCAGGCAAATGAAAATGAAAAAAAGCTGGGATAGCAATACTTATATCTGACAAATTAGATCTCAAAATGAAGGACATAACAAGAGAGAAGGAAGGTCACTTCGTAGTACTAAAGGGAACAATCCAACAAGAAGAAAGAACTCTGGTAAGCATATATACACCCAATACAGGAGCACATAAATACATAAAAAAAAACCTGGAGGATATCAAGAGAGAGATTGACAGCAATACAATCATAGGAGACTTTAATACCCCACTATCAACATTGGACAAATCTTCTGAACAACAAATCAGCAAAGAAACGTCAATCCTAAATGACTCACTAGACCAGATGGAATTAATTGACATCTTCAGAACATTTCACCCAAAAGCCACAGAATATACATTCTTCTCAAGTGCACATGGGTCATTTTGAAAGATAAACCATATGTTGGGTCACAGGTAAAGTTTCTTCAAATTCAAGAAGATAGAAATCATATCAAGCATTTTCTCAGATCATAGTGGCATAAAACTGGAAATCAACTACCATAAAAACAATCCAAAGAAATCAAACACATGGATATTAAACAGCATGCTATTAAACAATGACTGGGTAACCAGAGAGATCAAAGAAGAAATTTTTAAAAATCATGGTAATAAATGACAATGAAAACACAACAATACAAAATCTATGGGACACAATGAAAACAGTCATGAGAGGGAACTTCATAGCTCTACAAGCCTACGGCAAAAAAAAAAAAGAAAGAAAGAAAGAAACAATGGTAATAAATTACCTAACCATACAAATCAAAGAGCTAGAAAGAGAGAAACAAGAAAAGCCCAGTGCAAGCAGTAGGAAGGAAATAATAAAGATCCGAGAAGAGATAAACAATATAGAGATCAAAGAAACAATTCAAAGGATCAACAAAACCAACAGCTGGTTTGTTGAAAGGATAAACAAGAGTTATGAACCTCTAGCCAGTTTAACCAAGAAGCAAAGAGGATTCAAATAAACAAAATCAAAAAAGAAGTGGAGAAATAACAACGGACCCCCACCGAAATCGAAAGGATTGTTAAAAAATACTATGAACAACTCTATTCCAACAAACTGGACAACCTGCAAGAAATGGACATATTCCTAGAAAAATACAACCTTCCAAAACTCAATCAGGAAGAATTTAAACTTCTAAATAGGTCAATAAATAGGAAGAAATTGAAGTAGTCATCAAAAAGCTCTCAGCAAACAAAAGACCAGGACCAGACGGCTACACAAGAGAGTTTCATCAAACATTCAAGGAAGAATTAAAACCTATCCTTTTCAGACTATTAAAAAAATTCAAGAAGAAGGAACACTTCCAAACTCTTTCTATGAAGCCAGCATCACACTAATACCAAAACCAGATAAAGACAACACAATGAAAGAATTACAGGCCAATATCTCTCATGAATATAAATGGCAAAATCCTTAACAAAATTCTAGCAAATCGGATCCAGCAGTACATCAGAAAGATCATACACCATGACCAAGTAGGATTTATCCCAGGAATGCAAGGATGGCACAATATCCACAAATCAATAAACATGATACATCACATAAACAAATTGAGAGATAAAAATCAAATAGTCATATCAATTGATGCAGATAAAGCATTTGACAAAATCCAACACCCCTTCTTGATAAAAACTCTCAGCATGGTGGGAATAGAAGAATCATACCTCAACATCATAAAAGCCATATAGGATAAACCCACAGCTAACATCATACTCAATGGGCAAAACTAAAACCATTTCCCCTAAGAACAGGAACAAGACAGGCATGCCTACTCTCACTACTCCTGTTCAACATAGTATTACAAGTATTATCCATTGCAATTAAACAAGAAGAAGAAATAAAAGGCATCCAAATTGGAAAAGAAGAAGTAAAGCTATCCTTATTTGCAGATGACATGATATTATACATAAAAAACCCAAAAGTCTCCATCAAAAACTAATAGACTTAATCAATTAATTCAGCAATGTAGCAGGATACAAAATTAATGCCAAGAAATCTATGGAATTTCTATACACCATTAGTGAACTTACAGAAAGAGAGACTAAAAAAGCAACCCAATTTACCATTGTACCAAAAAATTAAGATGCCTAGGAATAAACTTAACTAAGGAGGTAAAAGACCTATACATAGAAAACTACAGGACACTGAAAAAAGAGATAGAGGAAGACATAAACAGATGTAAGAGCATACCATGCTCATGGATTGGGAGAATCAACATCATTAAAATATCCATACTAGATGTTTCTCTCTCACTCCCAAATTTTTTGGGGGGAGGCAGCTGAAAATTTTTGGTGGCCTTCCTTTGGCAAGGCTTAAAAAAAAAATGTCCATACTACCCAAAGCAATCTATAGATTCAATGCACTCCCCATTAAAATACCAATGACATATTTCATAGTCCTAGAAAGAACGCTTCAAAGATTCATCTAGAATTTTAAAAAAAAGATCCCAAATAGCCACAGCAATCTTCAGAAATAAGAATAAAGTAGGTGAGATTTCAATACCAGATTTGAAGCTGTATAACAAAGCCACTGCTCTCAAAACAGCCTGGTACTGGCACAATGGCACAAGAACAGACATATAGACCAATGGAATAGAATAGAGAATCCATATGTCAACCCAAACCACTATGCACAATTAATATTTGACAAAGGAGGCATGAACATATCATGGAGTCAAGACAGTCTCTTCAATAAATGGTATTTGAAAAATTGGGCAGATACATGCAAAAAAATGAAACTAGACCACCAACTTACACCATATATAAAAATAAACACCAAGTGCATATAAGATTTATTTTTTAATTATATCTTTTTTTTTTCAGAATGTTACATTTGTTTCTCTTTTTTCCCCTCCAGAGCTCCCCTCCACCTGGCTCCCACCCCTCCCTCTACCCTTACTTCCCCCCAATTGACCTCATCCATAGGTATATGATTTTTGTCCAGTCTCTCCCTCTACACCCCTCACCCCTTTCCCCCTGAGAATTATCAGTACACTTCCTTTCTGTGATCCTGATTCTATTATATTCACCAGTTTATTCTGTTAATCAAATTTTTAATTCCCTTAAATTTTAGATTCACTTGTTGATAGATACGTATTTGTTGTTCATAATTTTTAATCCTTTACCTTATTCTTCTTCCTCTTCTTGAAGAGTACCTTTCAGCATTTCATATAATACTGGTTTGGAGTTGATGAACTCCTTTAGCTTTTTCTTCTCTGTGAAGCTCTTTATCTGCCCTTCAATTCAGAATGACAGCTTTGCTGGATAGATTATTCTTGGTTTTAGGTTCTTGCTATTCATCACGTTGAATATTTCTTGCCACTTTCATCCAGCCAGCATAGTCTCTGTTGAGAAATCAACTGACAGTCGTATGGGTGCTCCCTTGTAGGTAATGAACTGTTTTTCTCTTGCTGCTTTTAATATTCTCTCTTTGTCTTTTGCTCTTGGTATTTTAATTATGATGTGTCTTGGTGTGGTCCTCTTTGGATTCCTTTTATATGGGGTTCTGTGCGCTTCCTGAACTTGTAAGTCTATTTCTTTCAACAGGTGAGGTAAGTTTTCAGTCATTATTTCTTCAAATAGGTTTTCAGTATCTTGCTCTCTCTCTTCTTCTGGCACCCCCACAATTCTTTTTTTTTAATTAACTCTTTATTATTCGGATTATTACATTTGTTTGTCTTTTTTCCCCTCCATAGCTCCCCTCCACCCAGCTCCCACCCCTCCCTCTACCCTTACTTTTCCCCCAATTGATGAGTCCATAGGTGTATGATTTTTGTCCAGTCACTCCCTGTACACCAATACCCCCTTTCCCCCTGAGAATTATCAGTCCACTCCCTTTCTGTGCTCCTGATTCTATTATATTCACCAGTTTATTCTGTTGATCAAATTTTTAATTCACTTAATTTTTAGATTCACTTGTTGATAGATATGTATTTGTTGCTCATAATTTTTTGGCTTTTACCTTTTTCTTCTTCCTTTTCTAAAAGAGTACCTTTCAGCATTTCATATAATACTGGTTTGGAGTTGATGAACTCCTTTAGCTTTTTCTTCTCTGTGAAGCTCTTTATCTGTCCTTCAATTCTGAATGATAGCTTTGCTGGATAGAGTATTCTTGGTTGTAGGTTCTTGCTATACATCACGTTGAATATTTCTTGCCACTCCCATCTGGCCTGCATCGTTTCTGTTGAGAAATCAGCTGACAGTCGTATGGGTGCTCCCTTGTAGGTAATGAGCTGTTTTTCTCTTGCTGCTTTTAATATTCTCTCTTTGTCTTTTGCTCTTGGTATTTTAATGATGATGTGTCTTGGTGTGGTCCTCTTTGGATTCCTTTTATATGGGGTTCTGTGTGCTTCTTGGACTTGTAAGTCTATTTCTTTCACCAGATGTGGGAAGTTTTCAATCATTATGTCTTTAAATAGGTTTTCAGGATCTTGCTCTCTCTCTTCTGGCACTCCCACAATTCTGATGTTGGTATGCTTGAAGCTGTCCCAGAGTCTCCTTACATTATCTTTACATTCTTGCTTTTCCAGTTGAGTGTTTTCTGCTTCTTTATATTTCAAATTTTTTACTTGATTCTTGCTTTTATCTAGTCTGCTGTTAGGACTCTGTATAATATTTTTTATTTCAGTCAGTGTATGTTTAATTTCTAGTCGGTCCTTTTTCATCTCTATTTGGACCTTTTCCATCTCTAGTTGGATCTTTTGCATCTCTAGTTGGTCCTTTTTCATCTACTCTTGGCTCTCGCTAAGTTTATCCAACTTTTCTAGCATATTCTTGAAAAACCTTTTAAGCATGGTTTTGAACTCTATATCCAGTGGTTTTTTTCTTCCATTTCTTTTGTTTGGGATCCCTTCCCTTTTCTCGGCATTTTCACTGTGCCGGGGAAACTTCTGTGTTGATTTCAGCCTTATGATACCAGACTTGCAAAACCGAAGAAGCCTCTCTTGAGCTTGGCATGGGTGGAGTCTCAGGGCTTAAGGGACTGCCTTGCCTTCCAGTCGGCCCCGCCCTCCACGGCCCCTGAGTCTCACATGACTGGGTAATAGCCGGAGCGGTCCTTGTGCGCACGCCCACAGTGCCTCTAGACCGCTGCCTTTCCAGCTCCCCTGCGCACCAGGACCACAGGAGTCTAGGTCTCCAGGGTTTTGCCCGAAACAGGGGCTTAGTGGACTCAGATGTGGCACAGTTGGGAGCGTCTGTCTCCTGCCCACTCGCGAAAGCCAGCGGCACAATCAGCAGTCTGTCCTCCTTGCAGTGCCATGCGCGACCAGACCTCTGATCTGTTGTGACTCCCCTAAATTTCTGTGCACCTCTCTCTTTTCACAGTCCAAACTCCCCCCATATGAGTTTCGGCTGGATCTGGGGTTTAGTGTCGTAAGATAAGGGCTTCAATGCTGGTGGGAGTCTCCATTTCCCTCCCGCCAGAGAAAGCCAGCCAGGTACTTCGGCACCCACTCTCTCAGCGAGCGCATCTCTGTACCTCAGCTTTTTGCAGCTCCTCTGGGTTTCTGTGAGCCCCTCTCTTTCCTTCTAGCTGTAGAACTTCCACTCAGCCAACTTTCCTGTGGTTCTGAATGATGTCCGTTCTGTCTTTTAGTTGTAGTTTTGAAATTGTTGTGCGAGGCAGCACTATAGGTGTTTACCTATGCCGCCATCTTGGATTCTCCCAGGATGTGGGAAGTTTTCAGTCATTATTTCTTTAAATAGGTTTTCAGTATCTTGCTCTCTCTCTTCCTCTGGCACCCCCACAATTCTGATGTTGGTACATTTGAAGCTGTCCCAGAGCCTCCTTTCATTATCTTCACATTTTTGGATTCTTCTCTCTTCTTGCTTTTCCAGTTGAGTGTTTTCTGATTCTTTGTATTTCACATTTTTTACTTGATTCTTGCCTTCCGTTAGTCTGGTGTTAGGTCTCTGTATAATATTTTTTATTTCAGACAGTGTATGTTTAATTTCTATTTGGTCCTTTATCATCTCTAGTTGGATCTTTTGCATCTCTAGTTGGTCCTTTTGCATCTCCTCTTGGGAACTTGATAAATTTACGCATCTTTTCTAGCATATTCTTGAAAAACCTTATAAGGGTTGTTTTGAACTCTATATCCAGTCAATTTTTTCCTCCATTTCTTTTGTTTGTGATCCCTTCCCTTGTCTCAGCATTTTCACTATGATGGGAGAAATTCTGTGTTGGATTCAGCCTTATGATACCAGACTTGAAAAACCGCAAAAGCCTCTCTTGAGCTTTTGATGGGTGGAGTCTCAGGGCTTAAGGGACCACCTTGCCTTCCAGTTGGGCCCGCCCTCCATGGCCCCTGAGTCTCACATGACTGGATAATCGCTGGAGCAGTCCCTGTGCGCGCGCGTGCGCTCTCTCACAATGCCTGTAGACCGCGGCCTTTCCGACTCCCCTGTGCTACGGAACCCCACAAGTCTGGGTTCCCAGGGTTTCGCCCGAAACTGGGGTTTAGTGGAGTTAGAAGTGGCACAGTTGGGAGGGTCTGTCTCCAGCCCACTCGTGAAAGCCAGGGGCACAATCAGCAGCCTGTCCTCTGCAGCATAGTGCTGTGCGCGCCACCAGACTTCTGATCTTTTATGACTCCCCTAAATTTCTGTGCACTTCTCCCCCTTCGCAGTCCAAACTCCCCCCCCAAATGAGTTTTGGCTGGATTAGGGGTTTAGTGTCGTAGGATAAGGAGTTCAATGCCTTTGAGAGTCTCCGTCTCCCTCCCGCCAGAGAAGGCCAGCCAGGTTCTCCGGCACCCACTCTCTCCACACACACGTCTCCATACCTCAGCTTTTTGCAGCTCCTCTGGGTCTCCGTGAGCCCCTCTCTTTCCCTTAGTTGTAGAATTTTCATTCCGCCAGCTTTCCTGTGGTTCTGGATGATGTCCGTTCTGTCTTTTAGTTGTAGTTTTGAAATTGTTGTGCGAGGCAGCAGTGTAGGTGTTTACCTATGCCGCCATCTTGGCTTCTCTCCCACCCCCACAATTCTGATGTTGGTACGCTTGAAGCTATACCAGAGGCTCCTTACATTATCTTCACATTTTTTGATTCTTTTTTCTGCTTGCTTTTGCAATTGAGCGTTTTCTGATTCTTTATATTTCAAATTTTTGACTTGATTCTTGCCTTCCTCTAGTCTGCTCTTAGGACTCTGTATAATATTTGTTATTTCAGTCTGTGTATGTTTAATTTCTAGTTGGTCCTTTTTCATCTCCTCTTGGGTTTCGCTAAATTTATCCATCTTTTCTAGGAGATTCTTGAAAAACCTTAAAAGCGTGGTTTTGAACTCTATATCCAGTCATTTGTTTTCCTCCATTTCTTTTGTTTATGATCTCTTCCTTTGTCTCTGCAATTTCACTATGCTGGGAGAACTTCTGTGTTGGATTCAGCCTTATTATACAAGATTTGCAAAACTGCAAAAGTCTCTCTGTTGATCTTGGGATGGGTGGAATCTCAGGACTTAACGGACCGCCTTGCCTTCCAGTTGGCCTCGCCCTCCACAGCCCCTGGGTCTCACATGACTCTGGGTAATTGCTGGCGCGGTCCCTGTGCGTGCACACAGTGCCTCTAGACCGCTGCCTTTAATGCTCCCCTGCGCTCCAAGACCATATGAGTCTGGGTCCCCAGGGTTTAGTGGAGCTAGAAGTGGCACAGTTGGGAGGTTCTGTCTCCTGCCCACTTGTGAAAGCCAGCCGCACAATCAGCAATCAGTCTTCTGCATGTAGTGCTGTGCACGCCACCAGACTTCTGCCCTTTGGCGGCTCCCCTAAGTTTCCATGCACTTCTCCCTTTTCACAGTCCAAACTCCCCCCGTATGAGTTTCGGCTGGACCTGGGGTTCAGTGCCGTAGGATAAGGGGTTCAATGCAGTTGGGAGTCCCTGTCACCCTCCTGCAAGAGAAAGCCAGCGAGGTACTCTGGCACCCGCTCTCTCCACGCACACATCTCCGTACCTCAGCTTTTTGCAGTTCCTCTAGGTCTCCGAGAGCCCCTTTCTTTCCTTCTAGTTGTAGAACTTTCACTCAGCCAGCTTTCCTGTGGTTCTGGATGATGTCCTTTCTGTCTTTTAGTTGTAGTTTTAAAATTGTTATGCAAGGCAGCAGTGTGTTTTCCTATGCCACCATCTTGGATTCCTCGCATACAGGATTTAGACATAAGATGGGAAACCATAAAAATACTAGAGGAATGCACAGGCAGCAAAATATCAGACATATGCCAAAGGAACTTCTTCACTGATACTGCTCCAAGGGCAATGGAAGTTAAAGAGAAAATAAACAAATGGGACTACATTAAAATAAAAAGCTTTTGCACAGCAAAAGAAACCATCAACAAAACAAGAAAGCCACTGTATGGGAGAACATATTTGCAAAAGATATCACTGATAAAGGTTTAATCTCCAACATCTACAGGCAACTTATATAACTCAATAAAAGGAAGATAAATGATCCAATAAAAAAATGGGCAACAGACCTAAATACAATCTTTTCAAAAGAAGACAGAAGGAGGCCAAGAGACATATGAAAACATGCTCAAAGTCACTAATTATCCAAGAGATGCAAATCAAAACAACCAGGCGATACCATCTCATACCCGTCAGAATGGCAATCATCAACAAAACAACAAACAACAAGTGTTGGCAAGAATGCAGAGAAAAAGGAACCCTCGTGCACTGCTGGTGGGAATGCAGACTGTTGCAGCCACTGTGGAGAACAGTATGGAGTTTCCTCAAAAAACTAAAAATGGAACTCCCATTTGACCTAGTAATCCCACTTCTAGGATTATATCCTTAGAAACTAGAAACACCAATCAGAAAGAATACATGCACCCTTATGTTCATAGCAGCACAATTCACCATCGCTAAGATTTGGAAACAGTCTTAATGCCCATCAGCAGATGAGTGAATTAGGAAACTATGGTACATCTACACAATGGAATCTTACACTGCTATAAAAAAAAAGGAATTCTTAACCATTTGCAGCAGCATGGATGGACCTAGAGAACGTTATGTTAAGTGAAATAAACCAGGCAATGAAAGGAAAACACTACATGATCTTACTCATTTATGGATAATAAAGAACATTATAAATTGATGAACAAAAAGGTAGATACAGAGGCAATACAGCATCAAACAGACTGTCAAATTACAGTGGGAAGGTTAGGGAGAGGTGAGGTAGATAAGAGATCAACTGAAGGACTTGTATGCATGCATATAAGCATAACCAATGGACACAAGACACTGGGTGGGGTTAGGGTATGCATGCGAGTGGCCAGGAGCAATAGAAAGATATGTACACATATAATATATTAATTAAAAATTAAAAAATAAATAAAAGCAAGAGAAAAACAGTTAGTTACCTACAAGGGAGCACCCATACAATTGTCAACTGATTTTTCAACAGAAACTATGCAGGGCAGACGGGATTGGCAAGAAATATTCTAAGTTATGAATAGCAAGAACCTACAACCATGATTACTCTACCCAGCAAAGCTATCATTCATAACTGAAGGTCAGCCCTGACTGGTTTGGCTCAGTGTATAGAGTGTTGGCCCGCAGACTGAAGGGTCCCAGGTTCGTTTCCAGTCAAGGGCACATCTCCAATAGGGAATGTGCAGGAGGCAGCTGATGGATGTTTCTCTCTCATCGCTGTTTCTAGCTCTCTATCCCTCTCCCTTCCTCTCTGTAAAAAAATCAATAAAATATATTAAATAAATAAATAAAGCCCATCAAAACCATAATGAGATACCACTTCACACAATGTAGATGGCTAAAATCAAAGTGCAGATAATAAGTGTTGACAAGGATGTGGAGAAATCAGAACCTTCAGACATTGCTGGTGGAAACATAAAATGGTGCTTCCTCTATGGGAAATAGTTTGGTAGCACCTCAAAATGTTAAACATAGAGTAACCACTATGACACACCAATTCCACTCTACGTATACACCCAAGAGAAAAGAAAAGCATATGTCCACACAATCTTGCTGGTACTTTGTTTTTTAATCCTCATCTGAGGATATTTTTTTATTGATTTTGAGAGAGAAAAAAAAAACATTGATGTTCCGAAACTGGTTTGGCTCAGTGGATAGAGCATCAGTCTGCGGACTGAAAGGTCCCAAGTTCAATTCTGGTCAAGGGCATGTACCTTGGTTGCGGGTAGGGGGTGTGCAAGAGGCAGCTGGTTGATGTTTCTCTCTCATCAATGTAACTAACTCTCTATCCCTCTCCCTTCTTCTCTGTAAAAAAATCATTAAAAAATATATTTTAAAAAATTGCTGTGAGATAGAAACACCAATCAGTTGCCTCCTGTGTGAGCCCCAACCAGGGATCGAACCCACAACCTTTCAGTATACTGGACATTCCAACTGACTAAACCACACTGGCCACACTTTGGTTTTGTTTGGTGTGTGTGTGTGTGTGTGTGTGTGTGTGTGTGTGTGTGCGCGCATGCAGTTTTTTTATTCACTCATCTATTGTTGGCACTTGGGTTGCTTCCATATCTTAGCTCTTGTAAATAACACATAACAGCAGAATGGTTTTAAATAGAACTTTTAAAAATACTTTTTATTGCTTCAGAGAGACAGAGATGAGAGACAGAGGCAGAGACAGAAAGTTCAATGATGAAAGAAAATCATTGATCAGCTGTCTCCTGCATGTCCCCCACTGGGGACCGAGCCCAAAACTCTGAGCATGTGCTCTGACAAGGAATGGAACCATCACCTCCTGGTTCATAGGTCAACACTCAACCACTGAGCCACGCCAGCTGAGCTAAATAGAATTTTTGTAAGAGTTTATTTGAACTAAACTGATAACATATGCTGAGGAGCAAAATCTCAAATATCAGAATTATCCCTTTTTTTTTAAACAAAGAGAGTTTGTTTTTCTTTTTTTAAAAAAATGTATTTTTATTTATTTCAGAAAGAAGAGGGGGAAAGAGGGGGGAAGAGAGAGAGAGAGAAACATCAATGATGAGAATCATTGATCAGCTGCCTCCTGCATGACCCCTAATGGGATTGAGCCCACGACCTGGGCATGTGCCCTTGACCAGAACCGAACCTGGGACCCTTCAGTCCGCAGGCCAATGCT
Source organism: Lasiurus cinereus (assembly GCA_011751065.1). Classification (NCBI taxonomy): domain Eukaryota; kingdom Metazoa; phylum Chordata; class Mammalia; order Chiroptera; family Vespertilionidae; genus Lasiurus; species Lasiurus cinereus. The sequence goes on from JAAGEH010000367.1 coordinate 818,778, forward strand.
CTATCCACTGAGCCAAACCAGCTAGGGCCCCAGAATTATCTTTAATAGCCAAAAAATTCATCAACTGATGAATGGATAAGTATGGTATATTCATATAATGAAATATGCACATGTCCATTGACTGATAAATGGATAAATGTGTCTATCCATATAATGGAATATCATTTGCCAATTAAAAAAAATGAAATACTGTAGTATATCATAACATGGATGAACCTAGAAAATACTATGCTAAGTGTAAAAATACAGGCATAAAATCATACACATTGTATGATTCCATTTATATAAAATGTACAGAATAGACTAATCCATATAGACTTTATGGCTGTCAGGGGCTGGAAGGATGGAGAATGGGGAGAAACTGCTCACTAGTAAGAGGTTTCCTTTTATGTAGTGATGAAAATGTTCATAAACTAGCTATTATTGAGTGTTGCACAAGCCGATGAATATCCTGAAAACAATGAGTTGTACACTTTATATGGTAAATACTATGGCATGTGAATTCTATCTCAAAAAGCTGTTTTTAAAAATAAAGTACTAATACATGCTACAATGTGAAAGAAGTTTAAAAACATTGTGATAAGTGAAAGAATCCGGTCACAAAAGTCTACATATTCTATAATTCCATTTATACACAATAGATGTGTGCAGAGTAGGCAAATGCATAGGGAAAGAAAGAAAATGGATGGCTGCCCAGGGTCAGGGGATAGAGGTTGGAGGAAATGTGGAGTGGCTGCTAAATGACATGGGTTTCTTTTGACATGACAAAAATGTTCAAAAATTAGGTGGTGGTGATGGTTACAAAACTGTAAAAATATCTAAATCCCTCTGAATTGTATACTTTAAAAGGATGATTATTTTAGTATATGAATTATATATCAATAAAACTACATTTTAAATAAAGTTTTTAAAAATAGTTGTTTTTTTAAGTGATGAGGAGAGAAGGCAGAGAAGTCTTAGCAACATGAGGGCAGCTGCTGTGGCCACATTAGCAGTCCCTTTTATTCCCCCTTCTCAGCAAGTGCTCCCTGAGCCACAGTAAATGGAAATGGTACCCATGAGCTGGCAGGATCAGGATGAGACCCCTCTCCTGGGCAGGGCCAGGCAGCATCTCATTCCCGGGAAGCAACAAGTAGGATGCAGAGTCTAATTAGTGTTGTTGAATGCATTCAGTGGGAACTAATGGCAAGCCTGGTGTGGTGGCCATAGAAAAAAAGGCAAAAATAGCCAGCCTGCAAATAGAGTGGAGGAGCATCAAAGAGAGAGAAGGAGGAAGGAGGAGAAGCTGGTTTATACTGGAATGCTCTCAGTCCCAATCTCAGGAAGGCTGCCAGCATTGCCTATATTTTTGATTGGTTGACATCTCCCAGATTTCCAATAAATTTCCCCTTTTTCTTGAGAGACTTCTTTTCGAAGGGTCCCTATGAAGTACACATTTACTTCTTCCTGCCACGGCAAAGACTGGCCGATGTCCCCAAAACCCTTCTCCTCACCTGTGCCTAGGCTGGAGCTAGCCTATGTTTCCCAGCCTCCCTTGCAGTCAGGTGTGCAGAAGCTAAGGCGCAGCCACTGGAACAGAACAGAAACTTCTGGTCAGGCCTCCATGGAGACCTGGAAGGAAAGCTTCCTGCTGACCCTGACTACCCTGCCTGGGATTATTAAGAGAGTTAGCACTAAATGTATGCTGTGTTTACACCCTTTGCCTTTGGGGACCTCTTCATTACAGTGCACCCTGCTAATGAAGCAAGGCAGGCAGGCAGGCAGTCTCTCTCCCACCAACAGGAAGGGCCCAGGAGCCCCAGGGCCATGCCTATGTATTGGGAGGTACTCTTGGGGTCACGAAAGTGCTGGCCCTTCACTTTTATCCCCCTGAGTGCACGCCTCCTTAGCTTTTGCATCCCAGGCATTTCATTGCTTCCCCCTAGTCCCAATCCTGAGGGCTCCCTCTGTAATTGGCAACCATCTTACAAAACGAAGCCAACACTGTGAGTGAAAAGCAGAGAGAGAAACCAAATAGGTCCTGGGGACATGGAGGAACTGCCACATCAATCCAGCTGAAGTCTCTATGCATATAGATGGCTTCTATGTAAGCAAATAAATGTCCTCATCGGTCCAGGCTGGTGAGTTCGCAGTTACTTGCAGCTGAAGGCCTCATACCTAACACACCATCTAAACCAGCAGTCCCCAACCAGTGGTCGGACCACTGGTGGTCCATGAGGTCCGAAAGGTTGGCGTCCGCTGATCTAAACCAAAGACAAAGCATCCCAGAGAGCACCAACTGAAGGTGTTTCAACACTCAGCCTCCAGGGAATAACTCGGTACCAGTACCGTGGCACTGAGGCAGCACAGGGCAACAAGCTGAACAGCTTGGAGACGTTCCCCAGACAGCACTGAGGGCTTTGTAACCTTACAAACAGAAGGAAATGGTACCGGGGAAACTGGACAGCCACATGCAAAATAATGAAGCTGGACTTCTCTCTCACACCATCCTCAAAAATCAACTGCATGAATTAAAGCCGAGAATATAAGACCTGAAATCAGAACGCTCCTAGAACACATAAGCAATAAGCTCCCTGACATCAGGCGTGGTGGCGATGTTTTTGAATTTGATGCCAAAAGCAAAGGCAACAAAAGCAAAAATAAACAAGTTGATCTACATCAAACTAAAAGGCTTCTGCGCAGCAATGGAAGCCATCAACAACATGAAAAGGCAATCTACTAAATGGGAGAAAATATTTGCAAACAATATCATGGATAAGGGGTTAGTGCCTAAAATGTACAAAGAATTTACACAAGCTAATTGCAAAGAAACAAACAATCTGATATTTTAAAAGGGGAGAAAAGTTAGGGAACTAAATGACAAAGATGAAGGGATTGAAAATTACAAGTTGGTAGTTATAAAATAGTCACAGAGATGTACAGTACAGCATAGAAAGTACAGTCAATAATATCGTAATAACTATGTATGAAGCCAAGTGATACCAGAAATATTGGGAGAATACTTCATAAAGTTTATAATTAACTGCTATGCTATGCACCTGAAACTAATGCTGAATGTAAACTGTAATTGAGAAATTTTAAAAGTTAAAAAAATAATTTAAAAAAGGCAGAGTAACTGAATAAGCATTTTTCAAAAAAAAAAGCATACAGATGGCCAACAGGTACATGAAAAGGTGCTCAACATCACTAATCATCATGGAAACACAAATTAAAACTACAATGAGATATATATATCACTTTATACTTGTTAGAATGTTCATCATCAAAAACACAAGAGAGCCCTAGCTGGTTTGGCTCAGTGGATAGAGCATTGGCCTTCGGACTGAAGGGTCCCAGGTTCAATTTCGGTCAAGGGCACGTGCCCAGGTGTGAGCTCAATCCCCATTGTGGGGTGTGCAGGAGACAACTGATCGATGATTCTCTCTCAACATTGATGTTTCTAACTCTCTCTCCCTTTCCCCTCCTCTCCAAAACCAATAAAAATATATTTTTTAAAAAACACACAAGAGATAGCAAGTGTTGGCGAGAATGTGGAGAAAAGGGAATTGTGGGTAAACTGGTGCACTATGGAATACAGTGTGGAGGTTCTTCCAAAAATTAAAAACAGAACTACCACATGTCTCAGCAATTCCACTCCTGAGTAGATATGCAAGAGAAATGAAATCTCAAAAAGATATCTGCACTCCACCTAAGTTCCCCCAAAAGGAGAAATGGGGAAAGAAAACATATGTGTACACACACACACACACACAGAGAGAAATATTATTCAGCCACACAAAAAAGAAAATCCTGCCACTTCTTTTTTTTATAAATCTTTATTGTTCAGATTATTACAATTGTTCCTCTTTTTTCTCCCCATAGCTCCCCTCCATCCAGCTCCCACCCTACCCTCTGCCCTTACCTCCCTGCATTGTTCTCATCAATAGGTGTATGATCTTTGTCCAGTCTCTCCCTGCACCTCTTTTGCCCTGAGAATTATCAGTCCACTGCCTTTCTATCACCAGTTTATTCTGTTCATCAGATTTTCAATTCCCCTGATTTTTAGATTCACTTGTTAATAGATATGTATTTGTTATTCATAATTTTTATCATTACCTTTTTCTTTTTCTTCCTCTTCTTAAAGAGTATCTTTCAGCATTTTATATAATACTGGTTTGGTGCTGATGAACTCTTAGTTTTTTCTTATCTGTGAAGCTCTTTATCTGACCTCCAGTTCTGAATGATAGCTTTGTTGGGTAGAGTAATCTTGGTTGTAGGTTTGCTATTCATCACATTGAATATTTCTTGCCACTCCCATCAGGCGTGCACAGTTTCTGTTGAGAAATCAGCTGACAATCGTATGGGTGCTCCCTTATAGGTAATGAACTGTTTTTCTCTTGCTGCTTTTAATATTCTCTCTTTGTCTTTTGCTCTTGGTACTTCAATTATGATGTGTCTTGGTGTAGTCCTCTTTGGATTCCTTTTGTTTGGGGTTCTGTGCGTTTCCTGGACTTGTAAGTCTATTTCTTTCACTAGGTGGAGTAAGTTTTCAGTCATTATTTCTTTTTTTTTTTTTATTAATTTTTTATACATATCTTCCCATTGCCCCCCTCCCTCCCAGGCATACCCCAACCCCCCAGTGTCTATGTTCATTGGTTATGATTATATGCATAGATACAAGTCCTTTGATTGATCTCTTATTTACCTCACCTAACTTTAATCCTCCTGCTGTAATTTCACAGTCTGTTTGAAGCTTTACTGTCTCTGTATCTATCCTTTTGTTCATCAGTTTATAATGTTCTTTATTATCCTCCAATGAGTGCGATCATGTGATGCTTCTCCTTCATTGACTGGCTTATTTCACTAAGCATAAGGCTCTCCAGTTCCAACCGGGTTGCTGCAAATGGTAAGAATTCCTTCTTTTTAATGGCAGCATAGAATTCCATTGTGTAGATGTACCACAGTTTTCTGATCCACTCATCTGCTGACGGGCACCTAGGCTGTTTCCAAATTGTGGCTATTGTAAATTGTGCGGCTATGAACATAGGGGTGCATAAATCCTTTCTGATTGGTGTTTGTAATTTCTTAGGATAAATTCCTAAGAGTGGGATTACAGGGTCAAATGGGAGATCCATTTTTAGTTTTTTGAGGAAAATCCATACTGTTCTCCACAGTGGCTGCACCAGTCTGCATTCCCACCAACAGTGCACAAGGGTTCCTTTTTCTCCGCATCCTCGCCAACACTTGTCGTTTGTTGATTTGTTGATGATTGCCATTCTGACAGGTGTAAGATGGTATCGCATTGTCGTTTTGATTTGCATCTCTCGGATGATTAATGACTTTGAACATGTTTTCATGTGTCTCTTGGCTTTCCTTCTGTCGTCTTTTGAAAAGGTTCTATTTAGGTCCATTGCCCATTTTTTTATTGGATCCTTCATCTTCCTTTTATTAAGTTGTATAAGTTGGTTGTAGATTTTGGAGATTAAACCTTTATCAAATAGGTTTTCAGTATCTTGCTTTCTCTCTTCTTTTGGCACCTCCATAATTCTGATGTTGGTACACTTGAAGTTGTCCCAGAGGCTCCTTACACTACCTTCACATTTTTGGATTCTTTTTTCTTTTTGTTTTCCCAGTTGAGTGTTTTCTGCTCCTTTGTATTTCAAATCTTTGACTTGATTCTTGCATTCCTCTAGTCTGCTGTTAGGTCTCTGTATAATATTTTTTATTTCAGTCAGTGTATGTTTAATTTCTAGTTGGTCCTTTTTCATCTCCTCTTGGGTCTTGCTAAATTTAGCCATCTTTTCTAGGAAATTCTTTAAAAAACTTTATAACAGTAGTTTTGAACTCTGTATCCAGTCATTTGTTTTCCTCCATTTCTTCCAAATCTTTTGTTTGTGATCTGTTCCTTTGTCTCCGCATTATGGCTGCTTCCCTGAGTTGGTAGAGTAACTTTGTGTGCTAGGTGACTATATGGCCCAGTAGCTTCACCTCCCCAGTTACCTGAGGTGGACACTCTTGGTGCACCCCTTTGTGGACTGTGTATATAGTCTTATTGTAGTTAAGTCTTGATTGTTGTTGGTATCACTGGGGGGAATTGACCTCCAAGCCAATTGGTTGTGAGGATCAGCTGTGTCTATACCCAGAGAACTTCTGTGCTGGACTCAGCCTTAAGACTTGCAAGACTGCAAAAGCCTCTGTGCTGGGCTTGGATTTGGCAGTCTCAGGGCTGAGCAGACAGTCTTGGCTTCCCATCAGCCCTGCCCTACACGGTGGCCCCTGGGTCTCAGTGTCCCTCCGTAATCACTGCAGCCCTCTCTGTGCACATGTGCACGCCTCCAAACCTCTGCCTTTCCGGCTCCCCTGAGTTTCCATACACTCCAGGGCCTCGTACAAGTCTGGGTCCCCAGGATCTTGCCTGAAACTGGGGTTCAGTGCAGTCAGACCTGGATTTCAGTGCAGTTGGGAGGTTCCGTTTTCCTTCTTCTAGAGAAGGAAATCAGTAGTCAGTCCTCTTTGCACGTGCCTCCAGACCTCTGCCTTTCATGGTTCCCCTAAGTTTCTGTGCACTACTCCCTTTTCATGACAATCCAGACTCCCCCCATATGAGTCTCCCAGAACTGGGGTTCAGTGCAGTCAGAAGTGGGGTTCAGTACAGTCGGGAGTTTCCATCTCCCTCCCGCTAGAAGCCAGCCAGACCCTCCATTGCCCTTCCTCTCCACCCACGTGTTTCCATACCTCAGCATTTTACAGTTCCTCTGAGTCTTTGTGAGCCCCTCTCTTTACTTCTAGTTGTAGAATTTCCACTCAGCCAGCTTTCCTGTGGTTCTGGATGGTGTCCGTTCTGTCTTTTAATTATAGTTTTGAAATTATTGTGCGAGGCAGCAGTTTAGGTATTCACCTAGGCCGCCATCTTGGTTTCTCCTCAAATCCTGCCACTTCTGACATGGATGGACCTTGAAGGCATTATGTAAAGTAAAATAAGTCAGAAAGAAAAAAACAAATATTGCCTGATCTCACTAACAAATATTGCATAAACTAAAAATCACTAAAAAAAAAAAAAAAAAAAGCAACTCATAGAAACAGGGAACAGATCAGTGATTGCCAGAAGCAGGAGTGGGGGACATGGGAAGGGTGAAGGTGGGTGAAATGGGTGAAAGTGGTCAGAAGGGACAACTTCATAGTATAAGTTCTGGGGATGTAATGTACAGAATGGTGAGTCCAGTCATTAATGTTGTATTGTGCACTTAGAAGTTTCTGAGAATCATCCCAACTTCTCTTTCAGGTAATTGTCAGCAACAGAGGGAAAAAAAGAAGAAGAAGTTACTAAGAGAATGGATCAATTAGCAATATTATATTATACACTTGAAAGTTACTAAGAGAATAGATCTTAAAAGTTCTTATCATAAGAACAAATGTGTAACTATGAGATAATAAATGTTAACTAGACTTACTGTGGTAATCATGTCACAATATCTACATATGTCAAATCATTATACTATTAACCAATGAAATTTTTTAAAACCCTAACATTCAAATAAAATAAGAAAGGAAATGGCAGCTGAGTAGACAACAGCTCACCTGCCATCAGGAGTCAGGAGGGGCACCAGCTTACGGTGAAAAGCCATCAACAAAATGAAAAGGCAACCTACTGAACTGAAGAAAATATTTGCAAACAATATCCTGGGTAAAGGGCTAATGCTTAAAATGTAGAAAGAACTCCCACAACTCAATAGCAAAAGGCTGAGGGACTGGGGGAAAGTCGCCTGACCCCTCTGTCTGGTGGTCTCATCCGTAAGCAGAGAAAAGTGCTACCTGCGTGGACAATAGGGGTGCCACGTCAATTGAGGAGCTCCCTCACCTTCTGCGAGGAGGCCTGGAGGCAAGGGGTGTCCTGTTTCACGTTTCCTTCCCAAACAGAGCTGCTATTTGAGGATGTTTGCCTACCAGTTGGGCCATTTCTAACCAAACTCCCTGAATCATCATAGACAGTAGGAGCCAGCAGAGGGCTGAAGCAGACCCTCTCTCTAATCCCCTGGCTCTGTGATGCACACGTCTGTAGCTTTCTGAAATCATAGTTCCAGAGACTAATGGCCCAGGCAGAGCGGCCAGGGTGAGGTGCAGGACGCCAATCCCTGGATTAATGAGGAATGCTGAAGCCCCTCACTGTCGCAGCCCCTCCCTCTGCGCACTGTATTTTCAGAAGAAATATACACTGCAGCTGAAAGAACAGGGTGTAAATCTTTCCTCCCACCAAGCAACACAGAACAGAAATCTATAGAGGCAAATCCTTGATGTCCAAAGATGTGGGCTTTTTAAAAATCCAATTTGCCAGGTTCCACCTTACTGCCTTGCATCAGTCCCTGCCGAGGCTTACTTAAAGGGATATGGGAGACAGATGCTTGCAGCTGGTCTTACAATCTGAGTTCCTCAAGTAGGACCAGTCTATTTCCTCCTCACCTCCCCAGGGAAGCATTTTCTCTACATAGAGAAGTGGGGAACATCCAGCCCATGAAGCCGTGTAAGGCCCACGAAATCATTTGGTCTGGCCCTGCCAAGGTATTAGGGATGAGTTCATTAAATGCTTGACTAAACATAACAGGCTAATTTTTTAAGTTGATAATTTTGTAGGGTCATGTTATAAATACCCAAATGGCCATTGGCAGAAAAGAGGTTCTCCATCTCTGGCGTAGAGAAAATGTAGAGAGCCAGAACCTTATCTTAGAGTAGGAAATTGAGGCCCAGAAATGGAGTATGCATGAGCCCGACAAGTATGGCTGGGCACTGATGAGGCTTGAAAACACGCTTGTACCTAGCGTTCTAGTCCCCACCCAAACTGTCCAAGAACAGGACAGAGGCATCACCCTGTAAGGAGAATGCTGAACCAGGGCTGGACTCTGGGGTTCCAGCCTTCTTCCTTCTGCAAGCCGGTGGCTGGGCGGCTAGCTACAAGAGAATGCTGTGTGCGCAGGCTCTGCAGAGACACTGCAGCACGGATGGGTGGGCATCGCCACGCACATGTGAACAGCAGAAAGCCCTGCAGATTCAGCTTCCCTGTGAAGGCTGAATCCTATAAACAAGATTACCACCCCCATTAGACCTTCTCTAAGAAGAAAGTGACCTCTCCAGTTGATGTGGCACCAGGCTTTTTTCATGCTTCCGCAAGGATACAGCCCTGACAACAAAGCAGGCAGCATCCAAGCCTGTGCCCACAGCGCCCCCTTGTGGGATTCCATGTGGCTTATCAGATCTCTTTATTCCGCCAAAGGGAAGGTAACGCACTACCTTTCTAGTCCCCACAACTGCCCCTCCTGGAATGTCTTCCCCTCTGTCCGCTAGCTCAGTGTTTCTCAAACTTCAGCCCACATCAGAATCACCTGGACAACTCGTTAAAATGTAGGCTGCTGTACCCCACCCTCAGTTTCTTTTTCTTTTCTTTTTTAATTAAATCTTTATTATTCAGATTATTACATTTGTTTCTCTTTTTTCCCCTCCATAGCTCCCCTCCACCTGGCTCCCACCCTTCTCTCTACCCTTACCTCCCTCCCGTTGACCTCATCCATGGGTGTATGATTTTTTTAATTAAATCTTTATTATTCAGATTATTACATTTGTTTTTCTTTTTTCCCCTCCATAGCACCCCTCCACCCAGCTCCCACCCTTCCCTCCCTCCCGTTGACCTCATCCATAGGTGTATGATTTTTGTCCAATCTCTCCCTGTATACCCCTCACCCCTTTCCCCCTGAGAATTATCAGTCACGGGTGGGTCTGGAGCAGCAAGTCCTCCGCGGGCTCCGCCGTGAGTGACTCTTCAGTCCGCCGGCCGACGCTCTACCCACTGAGCACACCCCCTCCTGCTGCCGCAGCGGCAGCACACACACGTGGGGGGGGGCCCACGGGGTCGCAGGGGTTAAGGGAACCAGCACCGGTGCTCGCTCCTGCAGGTCCGGCCCGGCCCGAGCCGCACCGGAAGCCCTGAGGGCAGGTGCCCTGGCGGCTCGAGAGCTGAGGACGCACCGCTCAGCCTCAGCCTCAGCACGAGGGTCTCAGCACCTCAGCCTCAGCACGAGGATCTCAGCGCCTCAGCCTCAGCACGAGGGTCTCAGCGCCTCAACCTCAGCACGAGGGTCTCAGCCTCAGCCTCAGCACGAGGGTCTCAGCGCCTCAGCCTCAGCCTCAGCACGAGGGCCCCAGCCTCAGCCTCAGCCTCAGCACGAGGGCCTCAGCCTCAGCACGAGGGCCTCAGCCTCAGCACCAGGGGCTCAGCCCCAGCACGAGGGCCCCAGCCTCAGCCTCAGCCTCAGCACGAGGGTCTCAGCCTCAGCGCGAGGGTCTCAGCCTCAGCCTCAGCACGAGGGTCTCAGCCTCATTCTCAGCCTCAGCACGAGGGTCCCAGCCCCAGCCTCAGCCTCAGCACGAGGGCCTCAGCCTC
>JAAGEH010000367.1:829285-973837 GCA_011751065.1 Lasiurus cinereus
CTCAGCCCCAGCGCGAGGGTCTCAGCCTCAGCCTCAGCACGAGGGTCTCAGCCCCAGCCTCAGCCTCAGCACGAGGGTCTCAGCCTCATCCTCAGCGCAAGGGTCCCAGCCCCAGCCTCAGCCTCAGCACGAGGGTCCCAGCCTCAGCCTCAGCGCAAGGGCCTCAGCCCCAGCCCCAGCGCGAGGGCCCCAGCCCCAGCCTCAGCGCGAGGGTCTCAGCGCCTGCAGCCTGGCCCCAGCACCCCAGCGCCCCAGCCCTGTCCCTCTCCCCTGCGGGCGTTGCCAGCAGCGGGGACTCAGTCCAGCACTGCGAGGAGGACGGCGGGGCGCCGAGCGGAGCTCCGTTAGTCCGCGTTCCATGCCTGCGTTTCCCCATTGCAGGGCCCAGCCCGGCGCCCTGTGCTGCGGGGCACATCCCCCCAGGCCCCGGGGCCTCGACCTCGCCGGCGAGCCCGCCTCTGGGCCGGGGATGCGGGCAGCTCCTTCCCCGGATCCCGGTCCCCCTCAGTCATTATTTCTTTAAATAGGTTTTCAGTATCTTGCTCTCTCTCTTCTTCTGGCACCCCCACAATTCTGATGTTGGCACGCTCAAAACTATCCCAGAGGCTCCCCACATTATGTTCACACCTTTGGATTCTCCTCTCTTCTTGCCTTTCCAGTCGAATGTTGTCTGCCTCTTTATATTTCAAATTTTTTACTTGATTCTTGCCTTTCTCCAGTCCACTGCCAGGACTCTGTACAATATTCCTTATTTCAGTCAGTGTATGTCTAATATCTATTTGGTCCTCTATCATCTCCAGTTGGACCTTTTCCATCCCTAGTTGGCTCCCCTGAATCTCTAGTATGTCCTTTTTCATCTCCTCTTGGGTCTTGCTAAATTTATCCATCTTTTCTAGCATATTCTTGAAAAACCCCATAAGTGTGGTTTGAACTCTATATCCAGTCTTTTTTTTTTCCTCCATTTCTTTTGTTTGTGATCTCTTCCCCTGTCTCAGCATCCTCACCATGCCGGGGAAACTTCTGTGTTGGATTCAGCCCTATGACAGCAGACGCAAAGCCGCAGAAGCCTCTGTTGAGCTTGGGAGGGGTGGAGTCTCAGGGCTTCAGGGACTGCCTTGCCTTCCAGTCGGCCCCGCCCTCCACGGCCTCCGAGTCTCACGTGACTAGGTAATGGCTGAAGCGGTCCCTGTGCGCGCGCGCGCCCGCAGTGCCTCTAACCGCTGCCTTTCCATCTCCCCTGCGCGCCAGGACCACACGAGTCTAGGTCCCCAGGGTTTCGCCCGAAACAGGGGCTCAGTGGACTCAGAAGTGGCACAGTTGGGAGGGTCTGTCTCCCGCCCACTCGCGAAACCCAGCGGCACAATCAGCAATCTGTCCTCCGCGCAGCACCGTGCGCGTGCAAGACCGGACCTGATCTTCTGCGACTCCCCTAAATTTCCGTGCACCTCTCCCTTTTCACAGTCCAAACTCCCCCCGTATGAGTTTCGGCTGGATCTGGGGTTTAGTGTCGTAAGATAAGGGGTTCAATGCTGTTGAGAGTCTCCGTTTCCCTCCCGCCAGAGAAAGCCAGCCAGGTCCTCTGGCACCCACTCTCTCAGCTTGCACGCGTCTCCGTACCTCAGCTTTTTTGTAGCTCCCCTGGGTTTCCGTGAGCCCCTCTCTTTCCTTCTAGTTGTAGAATTTCCACTCAGCCAGCTTTCCTGTGGTTCTGGATGATGTCCGTTCTGTCTTTTAGTTGTAGTTTTCAAATTGTTGTGCGAGGCAGCAGTGTAGGTGTTTACCTATGCCGCCATCTTGGATTCTTCCCTTTAAAGATCAGGTGTATGATTTTTATCCAGTCTCTCCCTGTACACCCCTTACCCCTTTCCCCCTGAGAATTATCAGTCCATTCCCGTTCTGTGCTCCTGATTCTATTATATTCACCAGTTTATCCTGTTGATCAAATTTTTAATTCACTTAATTTTTAGATTCACTTGATAGATACATATTATTTGTTCTTAATTTTTTATCTTTTACCTTTTTCTTCTTCCTCTTCTAAAAGAGTACCTTTCAGCATTTCATATAATACTGGTTTGGAGTTGAAGAACTCCTTTAGCTTTTTCTTCTCTGTGAAGCTCTTTATCTGCCCTTCAATTCTGAATGACAGCTTTGCTGGATAGAGTATTCTTGGTGGTAGGTTCTTGCTATTCATCATGTTGAATATTTCTTGCCACTCCCGTCTGGCCTGCATCGTTTCTGTTGAGAAATCAGCTGACAGTCGTATGGGTGCTCCCTTATAGGTAATGAACTTTTTTCCTCTTGCTGCTTTTAATATTCTCTCTCTGTCTTTTGCTCTTGGTATTTTAATTATGATGTGTCTTGGTGTAGTCCTCTTTGGATTCCTTTTATATGGGGGTTCTGTGTGCTTCCTGGACTTGTAAGTCTATCTTTTTTACCAGATGTAGGAAGTTTTCAGTCATTATTTCTTTAAATAGGTTTTCAGTATCTTGCTCTCTCTCTTCCTCTGGCACCCCCACAATTCTGATGTTGATACGTTTGAAGCTGTCCCAGAGGCTCCTTACATTATCTTCACATTTTTGGATTCTTTTCTCTTATTGCTTTTCCAGTTGAGTGTTTTCTGATTCTTTATATTTCAAATTTTTGACTTGATGATTGCCTTCCGCTAGCCTGCTGTTAGGTCTCTGTACAATATTTTTTATTTCAGTTAGTGTATGTTTAATTTCTAGTTGGTCCTTTTCCATCTCTAGTTGGTTCTTTTTCATCTCCTCTTGGGTCTCGCTAACTTTATCCAACTTTTCTAGGATATTCTTGAAAAACCTTATAAGCGTAGTTTTGAACTCTATATCCAGTCATTTGTTTTCCTCCATTTCTTTTGTTTGTGATCCCTTCCCTTGTCTCAGCATTTTCACTATGCCTGGAGAACTTCTGTGTTGGATTCAGCCTTATAATACCAGACTTGCAAAACTGCAAAAGCCACTCTGTTGAGCTTGGGATGGGTGGAGTCTCAGGGCTTAATGGACCACCTTGCCTTCCAGTCGGCCCCGCCCTCCACGGCCCCCGAGTCTCACGTGACTGGGACCACAGGAGTCTGGGTCCCCAGGGTTTCGCCCGAAACCGGGTTCAGTGGAATTAGAAGTGACGCAGCTGGGAGAGTCTGTCTCCCGCCCACTCGTGAAAGCCAGTGGCACAATCAGCAGTCGGTCCTCCATGAGCAGTGCCATGTGCGCCACCAGATCCTCTGCGACTCCCCTAAATCTCCGTGCACTTCTCCCTTTTCACAGTCCAAACTCCCCCCGTATGAGTTTCAGCTGGATCTGGGGTTTAGTGTCGTAGGATAAGGGGTTCAATGCCATTGAGAGTCTCCGTCTTCCTCCCGCCAGAGAAAGCCAGGTAGGTACTCCGGCACCCGTTCTTTCCACACGCGCGGTGTCCATACCTCAGCTTTTTGCAGCTCCTCTGCGTCTCTCTGAGCCCCTCTCTTTCCTTCTAATTGTAGAATTTCCATTCAGCCAGCTTTCCTGTGGTTCTGGACAATGTCTGTTCTGTCTTTTAGTCGTAATTTTGAAATTGTTGTGCGAGGCAGCAGTGTAGGTGTTTACCTATGCCACCATTTTGTTTTCTCCCCCACCCTCAGTTTCTGATTAGATTTGGGGTGGGCCTGAGAACCTGCATTTCTAAATGCTCCAATTGCTGGTGCTGTTTGCCTGTTGGAACCCTTTGGGAGAAGCACTGCCCTACTAATATCTCTGCAACCTCCTTAGAAGTTCAAGCTCCTGCCAAAACCGGTTTGGCTCAGTGGATAGAGCATCAGCCTTCGGACTGAAAGGTCCCGGGTTCGATTCTGGTCAAGGGCATGTACCTGGGTTGTGGGCACATCCCCGGTGGGGAGCATGCAGGAGGCAGCTGATCGATGTCTCTCTCTCATCGATGTTTCTAACTCTCTATCCCTCTCCTTTCCTGTCTATAAAAAAAATCAATAAAATATTTAAAAAAAAAAAAGAAGTTCAAGCTCCTTAGAAGTTCCATGAGTGTCCAGAGATGTATCACAGAATGTCAAAGCTCTCATTTTGACCAAGAGCCTCAATCTCTGGTCTATAACATGGGGATAAGAGCTCTAGCTGGTTTCGTTCAGTGGATAGAACATTTGCCTTCAGATTGAAGGGGCCTGGTTTGATTCCAGCCAAGGATTGATGCCCAGGTTTCAGGTTTGATCCCCAGTAGGGTGTGTGCAGGAGATAGCCATGAATGATTCTCTCTCATCATGGATGTTTCTATCTCTGTCTCCCTCTCCCTTCCTCTCTGAAATCAATAAACATATATATTTAAAAAATAAATACAGATTTTTAAGTCCTATATAATAAAAGCCTAATATGCAAATCAACCAAAAGGCAGAACAACTGGTAGAACAACAGGTTGCTATGATGCACACTGACCACCAGGGGGCAGATGCTGCTCCCAACCCACAGGCCCCAGGCTGGCTAAGGCAGCTGTCAGTGTGTGTGGGGGGGGGGTAGGGGGCCTCAATCGCCCTGATCGCCAGCCAGGTCTAGAGAACCTATCCATGCACAAATTTCATGCATCAGGCCTCTAGTAAATAAATAAAATAAGGATAATAGTACCTCCTTCATAGAGTACTTATGAAAGGTAAATAAGATAGTTTGCACAATAGGCTATGTACCTGGCACCTAAAAAACTATTCTGCTGTCATCACTATTTTACTAGCAGAAGTCATAGTACTATCACTGTTTATTTGCCAGCTTCTTGTGGCCAGGGATCAGGTCTCCTACTTAAAGACACACAATTCTCATAGGCAGAAGGAACTTCAGACTCTTCAGTTCAGTTTCCCTAGCCTAACTGATCAGATACCAATCTGAAAGTTGTTCAACTTCAGATGGTTGGGTTCCTGGGATCAGGGACCTTGAGCATTTGTATTTTGAACAAGATTTCACATGCCATGCTTGGGAACAACTTCTCTAGCCCTTGTACTTCACCTAGACAGGGAAATGGAGGCCCAGAAAAGGGAAGTCCCTTGCCATTCCATGACCCCAACTGGTTGGAGAAGGGTTAGGAATCAGAAAATAGGTCTCTAGATGCCAGTCTAGCCTTTTCCCAAGCTAAACTGCATGGATGCCATCTCAGCTACCCCTAACCTCCTGCACAAATCCCCTCTCCTACATACATGGTGAGTGGCCCAACAGCTCAAATATCTCCCATGCCGAGGAATTCAGCATGTGCCAAAGACACTCAATCCATTGCTGAACATCTAATTCTGCAGCAGATTCATTCAACCACATTGGAGAGAAATCCTTGCCATAACAGGTCCTCCCTGACCACTTCCCTGGTGAGCTCTCCAGTCTCATTTCCCACCAGAACCTCACTTGTACCCCAACTCCCAACCAGACCATGGACAGTTTGTTGTTCTGGGGGTCTCATTGCTGCAACGTCTGGCCTTCAGACGTTTAAGGGTGAGTAGAGGCAAATGAAAGTGTGGGAGTCTGCTCACTCCCTAGACCCACTAGAGCTCTAGAATTCATGAAACCTTCTTTGTCAGCACAAACGAGTCAAAATGGGATGCTTCTGTACTCTGGCAGCCAACCTGAAGTCTATTTTTGAAATGGAATTTCTCCTACCAGAGATGCATTGTGCAAACTGCTGGAAGCCACCAGTCACTGCAGGGCCTTCCGGCTCACGGATAAGAAAATGCCTATCTGCGCTCTTCTCCCATCTTCCTCAATCTGGTCCCCTCTTCCTTCAGCAGAACTGGTATTGCCTTACACCTTAGCTGCCTGCTCTTCCCAATCCTGTGTTCCTTTCCACCTTTCATGGCGCCAAGTGAGACCCCTACTCCTGTGTCCAAATCAGATCATGTGTCTTATCCCTTTTGTTCTCTCAGAAGCCAGCCAATACCCAGCCCCCCTGCACTGATCCTCTCACCTCTGGATCTCTATGACATAATTAAACACAATTATGTACTGCCTGGTGCTTCCTGGTAAGGAGCAGATGCCAGGCCTTAAGACTGTTTCAAGTTGCTAAGCACACTGTGAGTTTTAAGGGAAGGAACTGCTTCTTCATCCATCTCCCAGGACAAGGACTAGCACCCAGTTCGGCAATAACTGGGGAATTGAGTCGGCCATCTAACAACTTGTTCAGTGATCTCCTGGCAAAAGACACTTTGCTGAACACATAGTAGGCATATAAATTGAGTCTTATACCATTTTGTGCCCTGCAGAAAACAGCTACTTAATATTTGAGTGAATGAATAAATGCTCTACAAAGACTCTAGGGTCATACAATTGTGGTCAAATGTCAGCTCCATTACTAAATCGGTGGGGCTCAAAACCCTCTCCAACATGGGTCTGGTTAAAGGAAGTAGTTTATAGAGTTAACAGCAGTTGTCTCAACTCCAAGAGTATATTGTATTTAAGAAGTTGCTTTTCCCAAGCCCTCAAGTGTCGCTCTTAGGAAGATGGGCCCTGCCCAGGGACAATGCTGCAAACCTCACAGGCCTCGTTGCTGCTGTCATCCAGTTATCCTGTTCCTAGCCGCCCTTGTGGTGACACCACACAACTATCCTCCAGGGCTGCCCCTGAAGCCCAACGCCCCCACTCTCACCCCCTCCCCCACCTATCACAACTTTGCTTGGAGGCTGGGGTTGGTTGCAGGAAGCACCGGATTTTTGGAAAACAGAATCTTCCTGAACCATGGTAAGATTTTGGTCATTATTCTAAGAGTACTGGGACATCACAGTTTTTGTGTTTGTTTGTTTGTTTGTTTATATATATTTTATCGATTTTTTATAGAGAGGGAGAAAGTCAGAAACATCAATGAGAGAGCCATCGATCAGCTGCCTCCTGCACACCCCACTGTGAAGATGTGCCCGCAAGCAAGGTACATGCCCCCAACCGGAATTGAACCCGGGACCTTTCAGTCAGCAAGCTGACGCTCCATCCACTGAGCCAAACCGGTCTCGGCGACATCACAGTTTTAACATGAAAACACGAGCTGTGGAAAGATCCTTCTCTGCAGAAAAGGACTGAAGAGAACAGAAGTGCAGAGGGTGGCCAGTGAACTGTAGTTACTCAGAGAGGTGGTGTGTGCTGGTGCAAAATGGTGTGGATTTTACACTTTGGGAGCTCAAGTTGTAAGTGAATGAATAAATGCTCTACAGAGTGAGCTGGATTACAGACAGGGGGAGATGGAAAGAGAGCTATCAAGGGGCAGGAGGGCGAGGGGGACATGTTGCTTCTAAGGAGAGCCCAAATGTTTTCAAGAGAGCTGAGCGTTAAAAGCTGCCTGAAAATCTGGCACATGCAGCTACAAAAGGAATTCGGGGGTATAGTTTTAAGGCAAGCTATAAAGCACCCCACTCTTCACTGGACTCCAGTCTTCTTTATTTTTTGGTTTAACATATTTTATTGATTTTTTTACAGAAAAGAAGGGAGAGGGGAGAATCCAAGATGGCGGCATAGGTAAACACCTACACTGCTGCCTCGCACAATTTCAAAACTACAACTAAAAGACAGAACCGACATCATCCAGAACCACAGGAAAGCTGGCCGAGTGTAAGTTCTACAGCTAGAAGGAAAGAGAGGGGCTCACAGAAACCCAGAGGGGCTCACAGAAACCCAGAGGAGCTGCAAAAAGCTGAAGTACGGAGACGCGCGCACTGAGAGAGCGGGTGCCGGAGGACCTGACTGGCTTTCTCTGGCGGGAGGGAAATGGAGACTCCCAACGGCATTGAACCCCTTATCTTACGACACTAAACCCCAGATCCAGCCGAAATTCATACGGGGGAGTTTGTACTGTGAAAAGGGAGAGGTGCACGGAAATTTAGGGGAGTCACAAAAGATCAAGTCTGGTCGCACACGCGCACGGTGCTGCGCGGAGGACAGATTGCTGATTGTGCCGCTGGCTTTCGCGAGTGGGCAGGAGACAGACGCTCCCAACTGTGCCACTTCTGAGTCCACTGGGCCCATTTCGGGCGAAACCCTGGGACCTAGACTCGTGTGGTCCTGGTGCGCAGGGAAGACGGAAAGGCAGCGGTTAGAGGCACTGGGGGCGCGCACAAGGAACGCTCCAGCCATTACCCAGTCACATGAGACTCAGAGGCCGTGGAGGGCGGGGCCGACTGGAAGGCAAGGCAGTCCCTGAAGCCCTGAGACTCCACCCCTCCCAAGCTCAACAGAGGCTTCTGCGGCTTTGCTTCTGGTATCATAAAGCTGAATTCCACACAGAAGTTTCCCCGGTATAGTGAAAATGACGAGACAAGGGAAGGGATCACAAACAAAAGAAATGGAGGAAAAAAAAACGACTGGATATAGAGTTCAAAACCACGCTTATAAGACTTTTCAAGAATATGCTAGAAAAGATGGATAAATTTAGCGAGAGCCAAGAGGAGATGAAAAAGGACCAACTAGAGATACCAAAGAGCCAACTAGAGATGGAAAAGGTCCTACTAAAGATGATAAAGGACCAAATAGAAATTAAACATACACTGACTGAAATAAAAAATATTATATGGAGTCCTAACATCAGACTAGAGAAAGGCAAGAATCAAGTCAAAAATTTGAAATATAAAGAAGCAGAAAACATTCAACTGGAAAAGCAAGAAGAGAAAATAATCCAAAAATGTGAACATAATGTAAGCAGACTCTGGGACAGTTTCAAGCGTACCAACATCAGAATTGTGGGGGTGCCAGAAGAAGAGAGAGAGCAAGATACTGAAAACCTATTTAAAGATATAATGACTGAAAACTTCTCACATCTGGTAAAAGAAACAGACTTACAAGTCCAGGAAGCACACAGAACCCCATATAAAAGGAATCCAAAGAGGACCACACTAAGACACATCATAATTAAAATACCAAGAGCAAAAGAGAAAGAGAGAATATTAAAAGCAGCAAGAGAAAAACAGTTCATTACCTACAAGGGAGCACCCATACGACTGTCAGCTGATTTCTCAACAGAAACGATGCAGGCCAGACGGGAGTGGCAAGAAATATTCAACGTGATGAACAGCAAGAACCTACAACCAAGAACAATCTATCCAGCAAAGCTAACATTCAGATTTGAAGGGCAAATAAAGAGCTTCACAGATAAGAAAAAGCTGAAGGAGTTCATCAGCTCCAAACCAGTATTATATGAAATGCTGAAAGGTACTCTTTTAGAAGAGGAAGAAGAAAAAGGTAAAAGACAAAAAATTATGAACAACAAATACATATCTATCAACAAGTGAATCTAAAATTTAAGTGAATTAAAAATTTGATCAACAGAATAAACTGGTGAATATAAGAGAATCAGGAGCACAGAAAGGGAGTGGACTGATAATTCTCAGGGGGAAAAGGGTGAGGGGTGTACAGGGAGAGACTGGACAAAAATCATACACCTATGGATGAGATCAATGGGAGGGAGCTAAGGTCAGAGGGAGGGGTGGGAGCTGGGTGGAGGGGTGCTATGGAGGGGAAAAAAGAGAAACAAATGTAATAATCTGAATAATAAAGATTTAATTTAAAAAAAAAAACTAAAAGACAGAACGGACACCATCCAGAACCACAGGAAAGCTGGCTGAGTGGAAATTCTACAACTAGAAGGAAAGAGAGAGACTCACAGAGACCTAGAGGAGCTGCAAAAAACTGTGGTATGAAGACGCGCGTGGAGAGAGAGGGTGCCAGTGTACCTGGCTGGCTTTCTCTGGTGAGAGGGAGACGGAGACTCTCAACGGCACTGAAACCCTTACACTAAACCCCAGATCCAGCTGAAACTCCTATGTTGGGAGTTTGGACTGTGAAAAGGGAGAAGTGCACGGAAATTTGGGGGAGTCGCAAAAGATCAGAAGTCTGGTGGCGCGCACGGCATTGCGCACAGAGGACCAGCTGCTGATTGTGCCCCTGGCTTTCACGAGTGGGCGGGACACAGACCCTCCCAACTGCGTCACTTCTAACTCCACTAAACCCTGGTTTCGGGCAAAACCCTGGGGACCCAGATTGATATGGTCCCAGAGTACAGGGGAGCCGGAAAGGCAGCAGTCTAGAGGCACTGCCAGAGAAAGCGCACACGCACAGGGACCGATCCAGCAATTACCCAGTCACGTGAGACTAAGGGGCTGTGGAGGGAGAGGCCTACTGGAAGGCAAGGCAGTCCCTTAAGCCAAGACTCCACCCATCCCAAGCTCAACAGAGAGGCTTCTGCAGTTTTACAAGTCTGGTATCATAAGGCTGAATCCAACACAGAAGTTCTTGCAGCATAGTGAAAATGCCAAGACAAGGGAAGGGATCACAAACAAAAAAAATGGAAGGAAAACAAACGACTGGATATAGAGTTCAAAACCACGCTTATAAGGTTTTTCAAGAATATGCTAGAAAAGTTGGATAGAGTTAGCGAGACCCAAGAGGAGATGAAAAAGAACCAACTAGAGATGGAACAGATCCAACAAGAGATGACAAAGGACCCACTAGAAATTAAACATACACTGACTGAAATAAAAACAATATTATACAGAGACCTAACAGCAGACTAGAGGAAGGCAAGAATCAAGTAAAAAAAAAAAATGAAATATAAAGAATCAGAAAACACTCAACTGGAAAAGCAAGGAGAGAGAAGAATCCAAAAATGTGAAGATAATGAAAGGAGCCTCTGGGACAGCTTCAAACGTACTAACATCAGAATTGTGGGGGTGCCAGAGCAAGAGAGAGAGCAAGATACTGAAAACCTATTTAAAGAAATAATGACTGAAAACTTCCCACATCTGGTAAGAGAAATAGACTTACAAGTCCAGGAAGCACACAGAACCCCATATAAAAGGAATCCAAAAAGGACTATACCAAGACACATCATAATTAAAATACCAAGAGCAAAAGACAGAGAGAATATTAAAAGCAGCAAGAGAAAAACAGTTCATTACCTACAAGGAAGCACTCATACGACTGTCAGCTGATTTCTCAACAGAAACGATGCAGGCCAGACGGGAATGGCAAGAAATATTCAACGTGATGAATAGCAAGAACCTACAACCAAGAATACTCTATCCAGCAAAGCTATCATTCAGAATTGAAGGGCAGATAAACAGCTTTACAGATAAGGCAAAGCTAAAGGAGTTCACCAACTCCAAACCAGTATTATATGAAATGCTGAAAGGTACTCTTTTAGAAGAGGAAGAAAAAGGTAAAAGATAAAAAATTATGAACAACAAATATGTATCTATCAATAAGGAATCTAAAAATTAAGTGAATTAAAAATTTTATCAACAGAATAAACTGGTGAATATAATAGAATCAGGAGCACAGAAAGGGAGTGGACTGATAATTCTCAGGGGGAAAGGGGTGAGGGGGTGTACAGGGAGAGACTGGACAAAAATCATACACCTATGGATAAGGAAGGGAAGGGTAGAGGGAAGGGTGGGAGCTGGGTGGAGGGGAGCTATGGAGAGGAAAAAAGAGAAACAAATGTAATAATCTAAATAATATAGATTTTATAAAAAAAAAGGGGGGGGGTTGGAAAGGAATAGTTAGAAACATCAGTGAGAGATAAACATAAGATCAGCTTCCTCCTGCACACTCCCTACTGGGAATGTGCCCGCAAGCAAGGTACATGCCCTTGACTGGAATCAAACCTGAGACCCTCGAGTCCGCAGGGCGACACTCTATCCACTGAGGCAAACCAGTTAGGGCATTCTTTAGAACCACTTCTAGCTTCTCTTCTCACCACCCTCCAATTACTCCTGCCACCTCTCCCAAAGCCTCAGACCACCCACCCACCCCACTACCACTACCACTACCACCACCACCACCATCACCACTTAGTAGCAAGCTTGAAGGGGGAGATGTGCTCTACCTATTAGTAAAAGCAGCCTTGCATTTTTATGGAGGCTTTCAAAGCCTGTTGATAGTTTGATTACTGTCAGGACCAAGGAAGTGCTGCATCTCCAAGAACCCTGAAGTTCAGTAACACAATTGCCCACAATTTAAAGAATTTGTGCAATTACTGCAAGTACCTGCTTCCAGTCACACTTGCTTAGCACTTGTTTCAAAGATGCATTATCATCTGCACATCAAAATCTCTTAGGTCAGCAGAGCAAGTACCCTTGGGAGCCCCAATTTAAACCCAATCAGAGGACCAAGTGACTTACCCCCTCAGCTGGACAAGGTGGAAGGAGCATGCAGAGGAAACACAAGACCCCCAGTAGACAAGGGTGCAAGCTAGCTTCAATAGTGGCCATGTGAACCGAAGAGCAAAATATCCATAGTGAGGCTTGTAGCCCACCTGTAAACCCTACCAACTGCCCCAGGCAGGCAGAGCCAGCTGATACTTCCAGATATTTAAAGAGGCTAGGAATCTGGATCTTTTTTTTTTAATATATTTTATTGATTTTTTACAGAGAGGAAGGGAGAGATAGAAAGTCAGAAACATCGATGAGAAACATCGATTGATCAGCCACCTCCTGCACGCCCCACAGTGGAGATGTGCCCGCAAGCAAGGTACATGCCCCCGACCGGAATCGAACCTGGGACCTTTCAGTCTGCAAGCCGACACTCTATCCACTGAGCCAAACCGGTCTCGGCAATCTGGATCCTTAATGTAAAATCTGTCAAAATGCTCTGCATGTTCAAAAAAGCTTACAGATCAGGACAGCCAATTTGTGATTCACAACATCCCAGCCGAGCCATAGCTAATCACAATTCCCTTCTCCAAAGAGGTTATGGCTACTAACTGCTCTCCCCGACCACATCCCAATAACAAAGCTCTACAGTCCTGACTGGTGTGGGTCAGTGATTAGAGTGCTCATGCACCAAAGGGTTTCTGTTCTGATCCCCAGGGTCCTGATCCAGGTGCATGCTGAAGGTAACCAATAAATGGGTCTCTTACACTGATGTTTCCCTCTCTCCTTCCTTCCCCACCCACCCTGTCTAAAAACCAGTGGAAAAAAATAACCTCAGGTGGATTAACAAAACAAAAATTCCCCACTCATAATAAACCACGCACTTATCCCATAAGCATGAACCTACAACACACAAGTAACAATTTTGACAAGATCCTAGTCAGGATAAATAAAAATGTGATGTAATAATTTTAATTTTCATTGAGGCCACCAAATAATCTTTTCGGTAACAAGAATTAAGCAGGATTCTAGAAAGAACAAAAAGGAATCAGATTTTGGGTGTCTCTTTCAGAAACACACCAACTACACTGATGGCAAATAATAAAATGAGCACTATGTACTGGCCTGCATGCTTCCATGTTGCCCATTCTCTAACCTGATGTCTTTGTGCTGTTAAATGGAAGGATAAACATCACCCCAACATACCAAGTTTTCAGTGAATTAGATTAATGGAACATGTGAAGTTGGTCTGCAATCTTAAGTCTGCTAAATTAATGGAACATGTGAACTTGGTCTGCAATCTTAAGTCCGCTAAACATAAGACTAGTTACACTCCCAGTAAACATCAAACAACCAGACACATAAAAGTTTATAGTTTATTAATCCTCTCACGAAAAATCTGCACAACCATCAGATAAAGTCACCGAAGAATCTTTACTCCTTCTGCCAATCAAAGAAAAAAAATTTAGTTAGCAACTGCTGATTGGAACTTTAAAAATTCAAGTTTAAAGTCATTAACAAACTCCAAAATTAATAACATTCATGCAGAACAATTATTAGTAACCTAAATCACGTTAGGTTTCTATGATCACAACACAACAAAAGCATCAAGAAATAAAACATTCAAGTTAGGAAACAAACAAATGAGTTAAATATTACTAAATTTTAAAAACAAAGCCATGTCACTATTAGTATTTAAAACACAACTCTTGAGCACATTTATAAATCTACTTCTACATCTATTATGCATGCTCTACTTTTAAATTACTGTGTCAGTAAATGAAGTCTAGTGCTCTAAATGAAAAGCTTGAATTATATATACCTGTTGTTCAATCTCCAGCTCACTGAATCAGTGGCAGGGAAGGGAGAAGGAAGAGGGGGAAGAGACATTCATTAATAGTCCCTTTTTAAACTCCAAAATAATCTGCATTTAAGTGCATGCAATCAGATACCTTGAAGAGGATCATTCTGCTCTTTGCAGAATGTATATATAGAACACTCCTTAGACATACTCACTGATTTTATTACTCCCGATTTTTGAGAATCCCTTGCCTGATTACTCAAACTTTATGCAAACAAGGTGGCGTAATGACTTCACAAAGATGAGATCAGTATAATGGTAATCCTACCCCAGGCTGCCACTGCCTACTTATAGATGAAGTAGGCATACTCAAGCCTCAGACCCTCTGCTCTGCCCAGCACCATTGTGCGGGCACACATAACACTAGCACAATCGACAGACTTGGTAATCATCCCAGTCTAACTGAACCATAATGGGAGAGCTCTAAATGATCAAGTAAGTATTTTAAAACGTGCCTCAGCTCAATACTTTAAAAGCCACCATCCACAGCTAACAAAAGTAGTGCAAATTAGTAGTAAGAGGCAGAATTTAGCTAAGGTAAAAACGCTTCAACTGTTCTTCAAACATGAGATTATTTATTCCTTAATTTAAAATAATTCATTGCACTCAAAAGGTAAAAAGCAAATACCAATTCCAATACCTAAACAAAAACTAAAATAATAGGAACACTAATATGCCTGACTTTTTTTTTTTTTTTAATCAAAAAATTTATGTGCTCGCTCTCCCTTGCGGGGCTGGGGGTCAGTCAGATCCCTAGTCAGGACATATACAAGAAGCAACTATTGAATGCAAAGATAAATGGGTCAACAAATCAATGTTTTCTTCTCTCTCCCTTTCACCAATAAGTAAAAATAAAATGCATATGCTCATTTATGCATTCATTTCCTAGGTGGCTTTCCACAGCAGTGCTAGTGAAATGCACCAGTACAACTTGAAGTAGAAACAGTGATGACTCGGGTCCCCACTGGTAGCCCCTTCTGTACCTGTCACCACCGAGCACTAACACATAAAACTCAGGCTAAATGAAGAAAAAAGAATGTGTTAATCATCCTTCAGATCTAGATCAGAAGACAAATATATTGACTGATTCTTCTCTGCAATCTCCAGAAATTCTGTCAACAGGTAAAAGAGTGGCTCTAAGTGGCAAGCAGCTCATCTGGCAGTTTGTCAATGTTAACCATGGCACTGGGAAGTCAGTGTGATTGGAGTTCCGTGCAGAAAGAACCCATCTAGTGCCTGGTCTAGGGGGGAGAGAAGGGAAAGTCATAGCACACAGGGGCAGTGACTACCCCATTTCACAATCCTACTACTCCCAGTCCAGGCTCAGCTACGTTACAACTGGTTTACACTGATCAAATATGCAAAATGTGTTTAAAATTGGATACTGGACCATTCTGACTAAGAATGTGTGGGAAAAGCATATTCATCAAATGTTTAAATGTGAATATACAATTATATTGAGAGAAATTTTTAATTAAAAAAATACATACACCCAGCTGGCACGGCTCAGTGGTTGAGCACTGACCCTAGGAACCAGGAGGTCATGATTCAATTTCCAGTTGTAGGCTCAATCCCCACTGTGAGGCATGCAAGATGCAGCTAGCTGATCAATGAATCTCTCATCATTGATGCTTCTGTATCTCTCTCTGAAATCTATAAAAATATATTTTTTTAAAATATATATCAACTCTGGCCAGGTAGCTCAGTTGGCTAGAGTGTCATCCTGATACACCAAGGTTTTGGGTTTGATTCCTGGTCAGGGCACATATAAGAATCAACCAATGAATGCATAAATAAGTGGAACAACAAATCAATGTTTCTTACTCTCTTCTTCCCCCCATTCCTATCTAAAATTCAATAAATAATTTATATCAGATGAAAAGTTGGGAGTAAAAAACAATGGCATGATAAAAGGTAGCTTTGAGTGGATGACCCCAAGTTTCCTGGGCCAGTTTATTACCAGAGCTGCAGAGAATGGACCAGTATCCCAAGTCCCCAAGGAAAAGAATGCTCATAAGTGAAGAGGGCCCTTTCCAAGCCTTGTGTTAAGTGAAGCCATTTCCTGAGTATGTAACTTTCAGAGACTCAGCTTTCCAAGTGAAGTTAAAGGAGCCTAAGTAGGAAATCCACCTTCCTCCACTTCACACCGTTAACATGCATTTTTGAGTTTCCAAAACAAGCGTGATTAAAACCTTTCCTCCTTTGTTCACAGTACACTATCTTAAAGCATAGCAATATATGATAATAAAAGCGGTAATATGCTAATTAGACCGGACATCCTTCCAAATGAAGTCAAGACTGTGAGGGAAGCCCAGGTCCTGGGTGCCAGAGGAAAGCCCGTGCCAGAAGCTGGGGGAAGGAAGGACTACTCTTGCACGAATTTCGTGCATCGGTACTCTAGTGGTATTATAATAAACCATACTGTGAAACTCTTGTTCAAAAGCCAACATGCAAAGCATCAAAGCAAACTCAGTGAAGGTGATGCATCCCACACCGTGCTCAGAATCTCTGTACCTGCCAGACACTTCATTTCTGATGAACAAGAAATCCAAGATGGAAAAGGCAAAAAAAAAAAAAAGTTCACAGAACACTTGATTATTTGTTACCAAGCCAACATCTTAATCCAACTGTTTAGAATTAGCTAGGCAAAGCTGGTAAAAAGCTGCTCATCATTAAAATCACTTATGTCTTGGCTAACTGGAGAGGTAAACAATTCAGATTTCAGCTGTCTCTCCAGCATGCCAGGAAAACACGGGCCACATTGATTCAACTGCTTCTTAAACCCAGTTGTCCATTTTAAAATAAGTTCAATCTCAGAAAACTAGATATGCATCCTGGTGAGCCTATGCCAATTAGTAAATGAAAACTCAGGACTGGGCTTGCAAGGTGCCCCCCAGGGTGATCACTGAACCAATGTGGCCCCCGTGTTGTGCTAATCTGTGAGCTGTGGCAAAGCTACTGTGGGAGAAGCTATTCTACTGACGTGGTGTTAAGAGATTACATTATATAGCTTCTCAAAATACATTACCTTCTGTAATCCAGAAGTGGGAGGGAAGAAACATTAAGAAAAATCATTAAAGAAAAAAACAACAACCCTTTTTTCTAGAAACTAAAGACCTGCAGTTGACACCTCTGTATTTTCCTTGATGCACCATACCTTTTTGCCAGCACCAACATTGGCCTTAGCAGTACCCCTGACTTTCTTCATCCTGTTCTTACGTTCCTTTCTCTGTTTTCTTGAGGTCTTCTTCTTCTCATATAGGCCATGCTGAAGGAAAAAGGAATGTATATAGGTTATTTGCAAAACATCATTAGCCACTAACCTGGTAGAAAAATGGAGCAGGCTGGAGCTCAACAAATTCAGCTTCCCAAATCAAACTCTTCAAGTGCATTTAATACTTCAGCAGAAAGGGTCTTAAATTAAGAAACAATGAATACAAACAACACAGGAAACAAATGTCCACTCAACATTCCCTGCATAAGTTCAGGCAGGGGACTTAGCTATTATTACCCAGCCTTGAATCTACAGCTAACAAAGCCTTCTCTTCAGATTCTCTTCCATTTCATCTCCAGATTTATTATTCCCATATGACAAAGGAGCCTTTTCCCTGAGTTCCACCCACCCTCCATTGAGATTGCTATAATCTACTCCTCTTTACTCTGCCCACTTTTGCACTTACTGTTTGTTCCTGCTGCCTAAAAGACTGCTTCCATATCTTTACAAGGATCTCAGCTTCAGTGTCACCTCAACACCTCCCAGCACACCCAGGAGAGTGCAATATCTAACTACCAGACCACAATAATTTCCCTCACAGCTCTTCTCTAAGAACATTTATCTAATACCGAGGAGAAAAAGGGCTTAAGAGGACAGTCATAAGAAATAACAATCCGGCCGAAACTGGTTTGGCTCAGAGGATAGAGCATCGGTCTGTAGAATGAAAGGTCTCAGGTTATATTCCCGTCAAGGGCATGTGCCTTGGTTGCGGGCACATCCCCAGTAGGGGGCGTGCAAGAGGCAGCTGATTGATGTCTCTCATCGGATGTTTCTAACTCTATCCTTCTCCCTTCCTCTCTGTAAAAATTCAATAAAAAAAAAAAAAGCAACACTTGCTAACTTAGTTTACTACCCAAATACTACTCTGGCATCTAGCTACCTATGGGAGTTAAGTCCAAACTCAGACATTTGGTACAAAGGATCTCACTTTATTTGGTAACAACGTATCTTTCCAAACTCACCTCCACTTCCAGCTCCTATCTCCAGGGACAGTACTTTACCTGCCCTTCTAGGCCCAGTTCAAAAGCTATCCTCTCAAATGCTGACTTTACTTAACCCCCATGCTCTCCCTGTTCCTTTATCAAACTTTCTCTTAACCCCTTAAGTGTACATTAGGTCTGTATGTTGTCCCTCGCCAGACTGCTTGTTCTTGCTTATTTCGCTGTACCCACAATACAATGCTATTGAAAAATGTCTTCCACAGCTATTAACAAAAGGAAGATACCTACTCTTGCAAGTCTGTGTTTGGGTTCATTTTTCTTTGCGTAATCCAAGGAATCATAAATCATGCCAAAGCCAGTGGTCTTGCCACCACCGAAGTGGGTTCTGAATCCAAACACAAAGATGACATCAGGTGTAGTCTTATACATTTTGGCTAGTTTTTCTCGAATTTCTGTCTTAGGTACTGTTGCCTTCCCGGGGTGAAGGACATCAATGACCTAAAAGGAAATGTCAAGTTTAGTATTTATTATCTTTAAAAATAGAGAACTAACCAAACTTTGATGGCCCTTCCTTACCATTTGCTTCCGCTGAAGTAGTCTGTTGGTCATGAACTTCCTGGTCCGGATGGTTACTGTGTCATTCTGAAAACATTAACACTAATTAATAAAACTACCCAATCTTTTCTTGGTCTTGTTGTGATTTCCCAAGATTTAGAACTGTGCTGTCTACATTAGTGGGCACTCGTCATATGTGGACAGTTAATTAAATAACATTTAAAATGCAATTCCTCAGCTGTAGGAGCCACGTTTCAAATGTTCAAGAGCCACAGGGACTCGTAACAGGAAAGCTTCAATACAAAGAAAAAAGGCCCAAATTCCCATCTCCTCCTAACCCACTTACCACGGTGAGCCTAGCTCACAGGACCCAAACACACAAGCTAAGTACCAAGAAAAGGCAGCCAGCAGCTGTGTGTGAACCTGCATTCCTTCTCTGTGGTCTGGGAACCACCTGAAGCACGGTATCTCAACCTCTGCATCTCGGACACTGTGGTCCCAAGAATTCCTCATTGTGGGGGCTGTCTTAAGCATTCTAAGATGTTTTAGTGGCAACCTTGGCCTCTAATCACCAGACGCCCAGGGCATCCCCATTTCCCGGTTGTAACCAAAAACGTTTCCAGACTTTGTCCCCTCTAAGGCAAGTCACACCCAGTTGAGAACATTCTCTGGAAGAAAACTCACCAAGTGCTTCAGTCACCAGCATCCTGCACAAACCTGACACACGCTGCACTGCCTGCATGCAGCTACCCTTCTTCAGTGACCAACTCGGTAACCCATGAAACCGGGTTCCCTTCTGAATGGCCCAACAGCTCTCTTAACCAAGGAGTGTGCACATTTAGCATGTTTACAAACTGAAATGAACTTTACCAAAATGATGGAGAAGGGGGATGCTTTCACATAATGTCTGGTTGCTAGATTTTCATGTGTTTGAAAAACTACATCAAAGTTCAGTTCAACAGTATTTAATTATAAAAGGGCCAGGGGAAAACGGCTCGCCAAGTGGAGTGGACTTAAAAACTGGTGCCGAACCTTTCGAATGACTGCCCTAACTAGTCACAACTTGAGGGTGCTGCTTCTCTTCCCAGGCAGCAGTATCCCCAATGCGTAACGAAGGGATCCAAGCAGCTGACAATATTCTGGCTCACACATGACAGCGACTTCATTCGCACCAACTAGCCCCCGCGCACATTATAGGTTCTCAGTGTTTCGCGCCACCCCACCCAACCCTCTGAACTCTACGAAGCCAACAAACACAGCAGCCGCTCCCTTCTTCCTTCCCCAGACCCTCCACTCTGACACCCGGTGTGTCCGGACCGGCAGCGCAGCCTGGAAACCCGGCCGGCGGGTCCGGTGCCCTAGACAACAGGCCTCAGTCTGGCACGCCAGAGAAGAGCAGCCGCGCTTCGGGCAGCCGTAGCGCAGACGGGGGAAGCTGGGGACGGAGGATGGCTCGGATATGCAGCGGATGACTGCCTGGGTGCCGGAGACTCACCATGATGAAGGCTTAGCTTCAGGCAGCCAGGGAGGAAAAGAGAGCCACTCTTCCTTGGCCAATCATATCAACGCGTACTGAAGGACCCCGGCGGCTCCGGCGTGGGGGCGCGGCCAGACCGCGAGGCTGACCAAGCCAATGCCGGACTGAAAGTGCCTACGGCCCCGCCTCGTCCATCTTGGGCCACACCCAGAATTCTGCACTAACCAATAGGGAAATGGAATAGTTCAGTGCTGACGAGGTTTACTAAGCACGCGTCTAATTTCAGTTCGGTTCACTACTATCTGAATTATCCCTTAAATTTTTGTAAGCCAAATTATAGTTTAAATGAACTCCAGACACAGGTAAATACCCTATTAATTTCACTTACATGTGGAATCTAATGAACAAACAAATTTGAAACATACTCATGATCACAGAGAGCGGCTGGTGCTTGCCAAAGGGGAGGGGCTGGCAGACTGGATAAAAGAGGTGAAAGGGTTAAGAAGTACAAATCGGTTCTGAAACCTGTTTGGCTCAGTGGATGGATCGTCTCCCTGCGGACTGAGGAGTCCCAGGTTAGAATCCAGTCAAGGGCCGGTATCTTGGTTGCGGGCACATCCCCAGTGAGGGGTGTGCAGGAGACAGCTGATCGATGCTTCTCTCTCATCAACGTTTCCATCTCTCTATCTCTCTCCCTTCCTCTCTGTAAAAAATTAATAAAATATATTTTTAAGAAAGAAAAAATTGGTAGTTACAAAATAGGGGATGCAAAATATAGGTAATCTAGTCAGTATCTATAATAATAAAAGGGTAATATGCTAATTAGACTGGACAAAGCAGAGGAAAGGGAAGCCTAATTATGCATGAATTTTGTACATTGGTCCTCCAGTATAAAATAATAGTTCATATCAACTGTAACTGAAAAATAAAGTTTGAAAAATAAACAAATAAAAAGAAAAAAAATTACCTCCAGCCTAGTTAGAAGTTGGTAAAGCTGGAAGACATCATATGTCAGTCTCCTCATTTTACAGTTAAAGAAACTGCAGAAACCCTGACTCAAAACCTTTGCCCACACTGACCGTTTTGATTTATTGCTAATTAGCATTTTTGTGAGATTCTCTGTTGATGTTCTCTCCCCACCTCTCTCTCTCTCTTTACTCTCTCTCTCTCTCTTTCTCTCTCTCTCTCTCTCTCCCATCTGTTGATGTTCTTATCCTATCTAAAAAAAGAGTAATATGCCGAGACTGGTGTGGCTCAGTGGATAGAGTGTCGGCTTGCGGACTGAAAGGTCTCGGGTTCGATTCCGGTCGGAGGCATGTACCTTGCTTGTGGGCACATCTCCAGTGGGGAGCATGCAGGAGGCAGCTGATCGGTGTCTCTCTCTCATCGATGTTTCTGACTTTCTATCTCTCTCCCTTCCTCTCTGTGAAAAATCAATAAAATATATATTTTAAAAAAAGAGTAATATGCAAATTAACCATCACTTTGCTACACCCACCGGCCATGCCCACCAGCCACACCCCCAGCCAATCAGGAGTGTGTATGCAAATTAACCCAACCAAGATGGCTGCAGCCACTGAACAAGCAGGCTTGGGTTTCCCCAGTGATGGAGGAAGTCAGGCTTTCCACATACCCTGGCAGGCCCAGCCCTCCACTCAAAGCTACAAAGTTTCAATTATAAAAGATAAATAAATCCCAACAAAAATGGCAGCAGCCACGGAGCTGGAGAGAGCAAGAGGCTAGGGTTGCCCCTGGAGATGGAGGAAGCCAAGCTTCCACAGTCCTAGCCTGTCTTGGCCTCTGCTTAAGGCTACAAAAGTTTCAATTATAGAGGATAATTGAAATATAGGATAATAGAAATGGCTGCCACCAAGGAGCGAGTAGAAAGTGTAGCTTCACTCCAGGCTACAAAGTTTCAATTGTAGAAGATAAATAAATTCCAGATATCAGGGCCTCTGCTTGGGTCACCAAGGGGGGCGGGGGGCATGGCTGGCCTCCAAACCATGACAGGCCCCTCACCCAGACCGCCCCACGCCCCAAAGGAACCCCCACCCTAATCTGGGACATCCTTCAGGGCAAACCAGCTGGCCCCCACACATGCACCAGGCCTCTAGCCTATCTAATAAAAGAGTATTACGCAAACTGACAATCACTCCAACACACATGATGGCTGCCCCCATGTGGTCAAAGATCCTGCCCCCTTGTGGACACAAAATAGCCACTACAAGATGGCCAGCAGGTGAGAGCATTTGGGGGGGACCAGGCCTGCAAGGGAGGGCAGTTGGAGGCAATCAAGCCTGCAGGGGAGGGCAGTTAGGGGTGACTAGGCTGGCAAAGGAGGAAAGTTGGGGGTGACCAGGCCTGCAGGGAAGGGTAGTTGAGGGGGACCCAGGCCTGCAGGGGAGGGCAGTTAGGGGCAAACAGGCTGGCAGGGGAACAGTTAGACATCAATCAGACTGGCAGGGGAGTGGTTAGGGGCTGATCAGGCTGGCAGGCAGAAGCAGTTAGGGGTAATCAGGAAGGCAGGCAGGTGAGCAGTTGGGAGCCAGCAGTCCTGGGTTGTGAGAAGGAGGTTCAACTGCCCATTTAGGGGCTCCAGATTGGAGAGGGTGCAGGCTGGGCTGAGGTACACACCCCCCAGCATGAATTTTCTGCACCAGGCCTCTAGTTAAAAATAAATAAGTCGCCCTAGCCGTTTGACTCAGTGGATAGAGCATTGGCCTGAGAACTGAAAGATCCCAGGTTAAATTCCAGGCAAGGGCACATGTCTGGTTGTAGGCTCAGTCCCCAGTGGGGGACTTGCAGGAGGCAGCCAATTCATAATTCTCTGTCTTCATAGATGTTTCTATCTCTCTCTCTCTACTCTTCCTTCCTCTCTGAATAAAAATATATTTAAAATAAAATAAATTTAAAAATTTAAATAAAATATATTTTAAAAATAAAACAAATAAATAACTTTTTCTGCAAATCTTAGTTCTTACAGAAAATGAGCTTTTAATGAGTACTTGCTTGATCCAGAAATTTAGTTATTCGAAGTGAAAGAGATAAAGAATTTAAATGCGGATGTTCAAAGAGAGGCATTAGGAAAGAATTTCCCAAAGGTTAGGATAGACCAGGAGACCAGGATGCAGGCTTTAAGGGTAGCTTTCCTGTATGCTTCAGAATAATAAGAATAGTTCATATTCATTGAATGATTTCTTGTTACATCCTAATTACTTTTACCTTCATTATACCACTTATCCATCCCACCAACCCTAAAATTAGGGTACTGTGGGATCAATCAAAGATATATCCCAATCCTCCTCCTAGTCAGTGGAACAATGTCTGTGTGGCCAGTGACTACAAGAAGCAGATCAGCACAGACTCCAGTGTCTTGCCTTGTCCTTGACAGCTAAAAAACCTCACCAGACTCTTGTCTTTGTCCTGCCTGCACACAGGGTACTCCCCTACCTTCTAGTTAAGCCCCTATCCAACCCTGACTGAGAGTAAAAACTCACTCCCCTGATATCCATGGGGTTTTCCTCATTGTGTAAGTAATAAAGGCCATGTCTGTCCCCCCTGGTTCCTTCATGTTTTTTTTCTACTAGCAAAGAACAGTGTGGCTCTCCCGGGATTAGAGCTCCTGTTACAGGTACCTATTCTACCCTTTTTATAGGGTAAGTAATTAAGACACCATAAGAGTAAATAACTTACCCCAAATAACACAACTTGGAGTTCCTATGGTTTCAGAACCTTTGCTCTTAACCTCCAGTCACTCGTCAAATCCTGTTAGTATAGTATTGTCAACATTACTTCAAAGATACAATGAGCGATTAACTGCTGTAATAGGTTATGAACATCTGGTTTGCTTTTTGTCTGCCACATTATTGTTTTACTAGTGAGGATTCATGGAGTCTAAAATTTAGATAGCATTCCTTCATAACATTTAAAGATTGTTGATCCACTTTATAAGAGTTTTTCAAAGTAGTAAAGAAATTGCAGGTTCTATAGCGCTGAGTCCTGTGGTGGTGTGGTTTCCTTGCTAGTTTTGTGCACTAAGATGTCATATTAGTCACCTCCCACAGGTTGCCACTGACTGTAGGCAAGCAATTTATTTCAATACATAAATGATCTTTCCTTCCTATTCTCTCTTCATCTTGTTTTCCTAGCTCATCGTGGCTCACTTTTCACTCTAACCACGTTCATCTTCTGTTTTTGCAACCAAGAATATGAGTTAAATCATTTTCTTTTGCAAAATATCTTTGTGAACTGGAGGAGCATGTGTGGCTGTGTTTTCTGCCTTGTTTATTTTGTTGTTGTTGTTGGATGTCCAGATGGTGTCTTTTGTTCCTTGGGAGGATTCATTTTAGCCTCCAACGCTCTTAAACTATTTGAGACTTTAATTAAGGTGCTATTAATGTTGATAATTACTATTTTTTATTTTATGCAATTTTTGTCTCTCTGGTTGTCTGAAAATCCTAAGGCAATGAGTTGTACTTTTTCCGTCTGTGTCAGACCTGGAGAAATGAAGCAGAAATGAGACTTTGAAAACACAGGAGTGGATGCAACCTGTATGGCTCAGTGGTTGAGCATCGACCTATGAACCAGGAGGTCACAGTTGGTATCCTTGTCGGGGTAGGAGCTCCAACCCCAGTGGGGTGGTTTACAGGACACAGGCAATCATTCTCTCATCATTATTGATGTTTCCATCTCTCTTCCTTTCTGAAATCAATAAAAAAAAAACTTTTTTTTTAAGAAAAAAAATATATACAGGACGGGCCTCCCTGCAATTTCACGGAGGTGTCACAAGATGGCAGTGGACGTAGAACTAAAAACATCGGTGTTCCCGGAAGCCTCTCTGACAGATAGC
This sequence comes from Lasiurus cinereus, assembly GCA_011751065.1. Classification (NCBI taxonomy): domain Eukaryota; kingdom Metazoa; phylum Chordata; class Mammalia; order Chiroptera; family Vespertilionidae; genus Lasiurus; species Lasiurus cinereus. The sequence continues at coordinate 854,337 of JAAGEH010000367.1, forward strand.
CTGCGATAGCGGAAGCGGAAGCGGAAGCGACCACGTGGGACGCTTTACGGTGGCGGAGAGGCTGCTGGGGTTGTGTCTGTGGGCTCGGGCTCTAGAAGCCGGAAACCTCGTTTATCTGAGCCAGCTCCCCGAGAGTGGAGAGCTACCCCGGCAGCCGCCACCATGGTGAAGGAGCAGTTCCGGGAGACGGATGTGGCCAAGAAAATGTAAGATGGAGCAAGACTGGCCAAAGGGAGAGGAAGGAGGGGCAGAGGGGCCCGAGGTCAGGGCTCCGGGTCTGGAAGGGTTTGCGGTGAGGGCCAGTCAGTTGGCAGGGGGTGCTGGGAATCAGCCGAAGGGGTGAGCAGAGATCGGAACCCGGTGGGTCAAAGAATCCTGACCCGGAGAGAGCACGTCTGTACCGAGGGGGCTGCCTCCTGGGCGCGGGCGGGAGGGGCGTGGGCCTGGCGACGCGCGCATCGTTGGCCGCAGCTCGAGTTCTCCGAGATCAGGCCGTGCTCCCTGAATCCCCGCCAACTTCTCGCCACTGCAACGTGGGGAGCGTCTGGGTGGGGACTAATCGTGGTCTTGCTTTAGAGCACAGGACGGGAGGCAGCAGTGCCCAAGAGGATAGACAGCCTTGTAGGCTAGAGGGCCGTGCCCCCGGGATGGGCGGTCTCGGAGGGAGGCTGCTGTCCTGGGCCTGCGCTCCCAGAGCTGCTTTATGGGGCCGCGGCCCCACTTAGAGCGCCCAGGAGACAAATGAAAATCACTCGTCCTGGCAGCAGGCATTTATGAGGAAGGCGCTGTGTGCTCGGCCCAGCAGTGGGCCTTACAGATGGTTGGGAATCAAAACCTCACTGCCCAGTGCAGTTGCAGAAGGTAGTAGACAAGTCAGCGCCGGCTGTGGCGAGGGCAGGGCGGGCCTAGGGGCTTCTGAGGGCACGGAATGGGAAGGGCTCAGGCAGCTTTCCTCCAGGACCATAGGGAGGACAGGGTGGGTGATGGGAAGGAAGCATGGTTCCAGAGTCATCTTGCGGGCAGTGATGGACCTTTGAAGGTGTTCATTAAGCGGGGGAAAGGCTTGATCAGAGTTCTCCTGAAAGGTCTTGTGATTCAGAGAGATCGGATAAGGGGGGATTGGGGGGAGTGGAACCCTGGAGGCCTGGGCAGGGATCCAGGCAGGGGGTGATGGCCTACACTAGGGTTGCAGAGCCATTGGAGGGAAGTGGACTCCAAAGGGGTTTAGGGTCAGGATGAGGAAGGGAGAAATGAGATGGCACAGAATTTCTTGCTTGGGCAGCTGTGTGGATGGATGGTTGCCATTCCCTGGAATGGGAAATTGTGCCTCATCTGGATGAACCCTTCCAGGCTGTCTCTCTCGTTCGGCCCCTGCCTCTATTCAGATGTAATCTCTTCTCACAAAGCAAGCCAAGTGACTGTTAAGATGCAAATTACATTCCTGGCACTGCTTAAAATTTTCCAGCAGCTTCTGTTGCACTAACATTTAAATTTCCTATCATAGTTCTTGAGCCCCGGGTGACCTCTCTGGCTTCGTCTTGTACCATTAGCTTTCTGTGCTCTAGTACACAGCTTTCATTCGGTTCCTTGAAAATGCCAGGCTTGCCAGGTAGCTCAGTGATTAGAGCATTGTCCTACACAAGGTTGCAGAATTGATCCACAGTCAGGGCACATACAAGAATCAACCAGTGAATGCATCAGTAAGTAAAACAACTAATCTCGCTCTCCTTCAAATGTATAAATAAAATAAAACATCTCTATAAAAAAGAAAATGCCAAGCTTGTGCTGGTCCTGTGACCCTTGCCCTATTTATGCTCTATTTCAAATGCTCAGCCAATGGATCATCTTATTGCTGGTTCCTTCTTATTCAAAATTCAGCTTAAGTGTCAATTTTACACAGAAACTTCCTGACCACACAATATAAAGTAGGCTCCTTAAACTCTACCTCTTTACATCATTTCATTCTCTGCTTTTACTCGGTTTTGTGGATCAGTTTATCGTATGTCTTGCCTACCCTGGACTGTGAGCTCCATGTTGGCAGGGGACTTTGTCTGTCTTATTTAATCTGTGCTCTCAGCCCCTTAGGATGGTTCCTGGCACATTGTAAATCCCCAGTTTTGGGGGGAAATGAATAAAGGAACAGGTCTGAGAGAGGAAGCCATGGATTCTGTTTTAGAAATGTCGAGTCTGAGGTGCCTGTAGGGCATTAAGCATGGGTGTCCAGAACAGGTGTCTGTATGGTCTCCAGATGAATAGTTGGCCTTCAGCTAGATATTAGACAAGACATCAACATATACTCAAGTGCCGGGATCACTCAGGAGGAATGTGTAGAATGAAAAAAAAAAGAGGGTGAGGGTTATCACCCCAGGTAGGGGGAGATGCCAATATTTAAGAGATGGCAGTAGAAGAAGAGACCACAAAAGCATCAGCCAGAGAAGGGAAGAAAGCTCCGAGTATAGGGTGTCGCCAAAGCCATGAGAAGACAGTATTTCCAGGTACAGGGGAGTACTGCAGCTAGGTAATGCTGCAGCTGGGTAAAGGAGAGAGCTCTCACTAGATTTAGCAACCAGCAGGTAACCTCAGTGAACCACACTTTGATAAAGTGAGAACAATTCCAGCAGGATAAAGGGTGCTTATCAAGGAAAAATGGGAGCGGTTTCAAAATATAATAATGGGGGCACAGAGCCTATAGGGAGTTGGGAGGATATGGTTGGTTATGGTGGGTCACAGATGTAATCACCATTTTTGGTAAGTGGTTTTGATGTAATTGCTCCTGTTTCTTTTCATTCCAGAAGCCACATCTGTTTTGGAATGAAGTCACCCGAGGAGATGCGCCAGCAGGCACACATCCAGGTTGTGAGTAAGAACCTGTACAGCCAGGACAACAATCATGCCCCCTTGCTGTATGGGGTGCTTGACCACAGGATGGTAAGACTCCTGAGCCTTCCTGGTTCCTTGAGTTTTGACTTGCAGGTGAAACTGGTGACTTTATCACATTGGTAGAAACAGGGCTTCCTTCCATTCACCCTGTTCCCCTGCGCACACATCCCAGGGCCTCCAGCCTTCGGCCAATTGGATGGGAATACTCTTTAGCTTCCCAGTTGACTCTGATTCTGAGTCATTTGGCCACCTGTGAGGACTGGTCCCCGCTTTGCTGTCCGGCAGTCCCCATTGATTACTGGGTGTGCTTTTTATCCAAAGGGTACCAGTGAGAAGGATCGCCCTTGTGAAACCTGTGGGAAAAACTTGGCTGACTGTCTGGGCCATTACGGGTACATTGACCTGGAACTGCCTTGTTTTCACGTGGGGTACTTCCGAGCCGTCATAGGCATCTTGCAGGTAAGTGCGTGTGTTTTTCTATCCCAGGCACAAACTTGGGAGTTACCAGTTAGGGACATTGGAGTGGTTTTAAGAGTTGTGAGAGGTGGGAGACATATCTAGGGAAGACTTTTATACTAAATCCATAATATTTTATCTTCAATAAATAAGTTGCTTAAGGATTCTCTGTTTCTTAAATTTACTTGAGTAAGTGGTAGCGATCTATAATAATAAAAGCGTATATGCTAATTAGATTGGACAGCTGGACAACCTTCCAGACGAAGCCTCGGCTCTGAGGGCCAAGGCAGAGGCAGCTGCCGTGTCTGCGAGGGCTGATCCCCTGGCACGAATTTCATTCTTCAGGCCTCTAGTGCAATGTAAAAGATAATAAAATAATTCAAGTCATACAGAACAACAGAGAGAAAGAAGTTAAAGATTTTACCAGCCAGCTCTGACTTGGTTAGCTTCCTCATGAGCTCGGTCTGCCTCTGTGCAGATATTTTTGTAGGTCCCTCAGTACATGTTCACTCAGTGTCTTGGGCAAGGTGTAGGGTGCCAATTTAAAAAGAAGACTTTTCATCCTCTTTTATCTGTTTTGTTTAATTTTCAAAAGATGATCTGCAAAACCTGCTGCCACATCATGCTGTCCCAAGAGGAGAAGAAGCAGTTTCTGGATTATCTTAAGAGGCCCGGCCTGACCTACCTTCAGAAGCGAGGGCTGAAGAAGAAAATCTCTGATAAATGCCGGAAGAAAAACATCTGCCATCACTGTGGCGCTTTCAATGGTGAGCAGAAAGCAGGAAAGGTTCAGTAATAACCCTTTCTACTCATTCTCTTCTGGTTAGCCTATTAGCTTTATGTAGTGTTTCTGAGTCAACTTTTTCTTGCTAATTAGGCTACAGAGCCTAACAATTAGTGCACTGTTAGGAAATCCACCTACCTTTTTTTTTTTTTAATCCTTGTTCAAGGATATACTTTGGGTTGTTTTTTTTTTTATTATTGATTTTTTAGAGAGAGAAACATCTATCAGCCGCCTCCTGTGCACACCCCAACCAGAAATTGAACCTACAACCTTTTGGTTGGTCAACAATCAACTGAGCTACCGGGCCAGAGTGCACATCTCATTTTTCATTGCTGTAGCAATTTCAGTAACTTCATTAACCAGGCTGCAACCTCAGGCCAGCCTAGCTAATAACCTTTTATTTAACCTTAGTAATAAATTCCTACAGGTACTGTAAAGAAGTGTGGTTTACTGAAGATAATTCATGAGAAATACAAGACCAACAAAAAAGTGGTAGATCCTATTGTATCGAATTTCCTTCATTCTTTTGAAACGGCCATCGAGTACAACAAAGAAGTGGAACCCCTGCTGGGGAGGGCACAGGTGAGTCTGATGTGCATGCCTGCCCTCTTCCTGCTTCCCCCTGCCCCACCTGCTCTCTCTGCTCCTGCTGCTCCCTCAGGTCTCACACAAGTTCTGTCTCTCCACCCTCTGATATACCCATGTTTTGCAAAAGGAGAAGTTCAGTTAAGTTAGATCTCCAAGAATACTTCATGTGACAACTGTTGAGCACTAAGCCTAACGTGGACTGGTCTTGCAACTAACAAATTTTTCACTGTCCAGGTAATATCTCATATCTCTATTGTAAAAGATTGTAAAATTATAGCTGTACAGAGCACAAATTGAGAAATCCTGTTTCTCACTGGGATAATGAGACATAAGAACTTGTAGGTAATTCTCATTACTTTTATTGACATAAATTTGACTAACAGAATCTTATGAAGTATCTTAGTTTTACTCTGCTTGGAGCTTGATTAGTTCTTAATTTACATAGTAATGTCTAGAACTGATACTATATAAAACTAACAAATGAGTTGAGTGGCTACTGAGTACCAGACTCTATGAGACCTGCAGGGAGCATCAGGAGCTGCCACCATTGGGTCTACTCTCAAGGACCCCACAGTTTAGATGTGTAGGTAGCCATTCATTGTGAAAAGGTAACCAATATCATAGGCTGCAGTGTTGACTCACAAGAATAGCAAAGATGTTAAGTTCAGTGGGAAATCAGGAGGAAAATGTCACTTTGAACTTGGATAGGAAAGACTGAGGAAGGTGTGGTTCTATCTGGTGTAAATGCCAGTGGGCTTAGAGAGTCAGGGGCAGTGAGCTCAGGCTGTGCAGCTCACAGTGTCTAGGCTCACCTGAGGCGGAGGCTCTCTTTGAAAGACCAGGGAGCAATGGGAAAGCACCTCGCATTTAGTGGCTGCTGTCACACACCAACCCTGTTCGAGTTCTTAGATTAGCTCACACAGAAGAAGGATTACAGCTTTGAGTACGAAAAAACAGTTTGTTCTTGTACTGGTATTATTATCTACTAATGATTGTGTTATTTTCCATACCAACAACTGTAAGCCTGCTTTGCCCCACCTTGTACTGGTACTTAATCCTCACAATAAACTTCCAGGACAGCATTGCCCAAGATGACAGTGAGAAGGGAGCAGAGCTCTTACCAAGGCAGTTGGCTTGCAGGCCCACAACAGACAACTGAGAGCTCTGGGTAGAGGGCCTCCTGCTCAGGGTCGTGTGGTGCCACCGAAGGCTTTGAGCAGGGAGGGAAATGAATAAATGGTGAAGTTTTTGAAACATGCTGCTCTTGAAAAGACACCATGATGAAAGGGAAAAGACAGGTTGCAGTTGGGAGAAAACAGTCAACAGTTCCTAAATCCTGACAAAGGACTCATTGCCAAGAACTCGGGAAACAGCCTTTACAAATCGCTAAGGAAAAAAACTACCTGATTGATTTCAGAGAGGAAGGGAGAGGCAGAGAGAAACATCAATGAGATGTTTAAAATTAGTTGGGTTTTGCCCAGCCAGTGTGGCTTAGTGGTTGAGCGCTGATCCATGAACCAGGAGGTCAGGGCACATGATTCTGATCGCTTGCCTCCTGCACACCCCATACTGCGGATTGAGCCCACCACCAGGGCATGTGCCCTGACCTCCTGGTTCATGCGTCAGCGCTCAACCACTGAGCCACACTGGCTGGACAAAATCCATCTAATTTTAAAAGGTGGGAGCAAGACTTGAATCGGCACTTCATAAAAGAATGTATCCAAATGGCCTATGAATAAATGAGACTTTGCTCAATGTTATTCATCATCAGGGAAATGCTAAATTAAAATATACACACACCTAGAAAAATTAAAATGTAAAAAAACTGAAAACCAAGTGTAGGGAAGGATCTGACATATTGATTTGGAAGTGGATGTTACCGCCACTCTGAACAAGTTTGCCGACACTCTATTCACTGAGCCAAACCGGTTTTGGCAAGTTTGGCAATTTCTTATCAAGTTAAACCTACATGTGGTCTAGCAATTTTACTTTTAGGTATATACTCAAATGAAATGAGTATATATGTATGTACATAAAAAATATTTGTACAAAAATGTTTCTTGCAGCTTAATAGTAAAAGCCAAAATTGGAAACATCCCAAATGCCTGTAAACAGGAGGATAAATGGTCACATGTCCATACAATTGAATGTAGTGCAATGAAAAATAACTGCTGACACACAACCTGCCTGACTCTCAGAGTCCTGCTTCGAGGAAGAAGCTGTGTACAAGAGTACCTAGAGTCTGACCCATTTAGATCAAGTCCAAAAACAGGCATGCTCATCTGTGGAAGTGGATGTTGGGAGAGCAGTTACCCTGGGGTGAGGCCGAGACATTGGCTGGAAGAGGAGTACGAGGTGCTTTCTGGAGAGATGGAAATACTCTGTATCTTGATCTGAATGGTGATACATATGCATACAGGTGTATGCATGTAGGAGTCTAAAAATCTCTAATATTTGGGCAGTTTACTATGTATAAATTATGCTTTGAATTGAAAAAGGGGGAAACCAACCCTGAACTTTGGTAGTGATAGTGGAGCCTGAGGCCAGAGTCAGTGTGTACAATAAGAGTGGACAGGAATTAATGACCTGCCACTGTGGAGATGGGTGTGCAAGGCTGAAAATTGTCAGAAACCTGGCAAGCAGTCTTGGTCAGTTTGCATGAAGGTGCCAGGCTTTCTTGGGGGCAGCCTTACTTGTGTTCCTCCCTAGTCACTCTGCTGCTCTCAGATCAGCCTCCCTGGCATCTCATTGGCATTTTCCCCTACTAGCTCTCCACTCAGAACCTGCGACACTGTCCTCACTTGCCAAGGACCGCTCTTCTGATGCTTCCACAGCAGTGATCCTCCTTTTGGACCAGAGGCATCTTGTTTGGAAAAGTCTCCTAAGTGACTTGGCAAGGATCCCTTCCATTTAAGACCCACTTACCTAGTGCAGTGGTCGGCAAACCCATTAGTCAACAGAGCAGCAAACCACGGCTCTTGAGCTGCAGTTTGCTGACCACTGACGTGCGTTAAGCTGGGCCCTTGGGACACTTCCCCACTGCCACTACCTCCCTGTGCCCCCATTCCACCCAAGTTGACACCCTAGAGTGATTTAGGGTAGTGGTTTTGAGCTTTGTCTTTGGGGTCAAACAGACCTGACATTAGAGCCCAGCTTCGCCATTTATCATTTTCATGGTCTCAGACACATGACCCAACCTGTACATCAGTATCCTCAAGCTACAGAGCAGGGATTACAAAAGTATCTGCTTTAGGGCTTTGCAAGGATTAAGAGATGATTCCAGATCCTGTGCTTAGCACAGCGCTTGACAACATACATGTGCTTAGAACATGTTGCCCCATTGCAGCAGTAGTTTCCACTGCCACTAATACTCCTGTAATAGCAATTTGATAAAGACGATGAGGTTTCCACCTCTGCCTGTGCTCAGACTCAGTATCCCTTCAGTTTAATAATGCCTCCCTTCCCTCCTTGGCGTCACCAGAATTCCCAGCTCTTCACTGCTTCTGTGCAGCCTCTGCTGTCTGGATCCCCTTTGATATAGCCTTGCCTCTTCCATGTGTACAACTTCTTTATCCTGTATAACTTGTGCTCTGTCATGTACTTTTGGTGGTTTCTTCTGCTTAAGCTTGGTCCCTAACAAGATCCATGTTTCTGAGGTCTTGTTTGATGCCAGTTATGGTGTTTGGAGCCTGGCAGGGTCTCTGAGATCATCAACTGGCTCCAGTTCATTTCCTTTTCAGGAAAGTGGAACCCTGTGCCTTTATGGGCAGCACAGCAAGATTGAGTCTGGGTTACACACCGTGTAGGAATTGAATTGAACCTCTGGACTCTATCCCCGGAAGACTAGTATTTGTCCACTCCTGATTGTAATGCAAATCCAGGGGTTGGTGGACCTGCAGACAAAGTATATCCTTAGATGCCATCAGTCTTCCCTTCCCATCAGGTGAAATGCATTCCATGATGTCCCTGGTATACTGGGTGACAGACTGCCCTGGCTGCCATCCTGCCAGGCATGTTCCCTCACCACCACCCGAAAGCAGCCCACACTAGAGCTCTAGCTGCTAGGATGCTCTGCCCTGTGCAGGACAGTCCTCTGCTGTCTTTATGGGTCCCTGATTTCTGCCTCCTGTTGAGAGCAGAAGAAGTCACCAGCTTCTTCCAGTTGTGATAGCCCTTTTCGAGTAGCTGCTCTTGCAGAGAAATGGCTTCCAGACTCTTGCCAGTCCTGCCCTCCTGGATGGCCTTTAGCCCGTGATGTTCTCGTCTAGTACTGACTGGTACTTCAGGGGATGGCTGGCCTTCATCCCCTTCCTAGAATGCTATGAATAGTTTTAGATTCCCCCACTAACTGCTACAGGTGGTAGTGAGGTGCCCATTGCTGGGAGACAGGAAAACGGAGGAAGGGAATTCTTTTTTGAGGTGAGGATGTGGATTGGAAAAGCTTCCTTCTCCCGACTTTACTGCTAATTCCTCCAGGATGGGACAGCAGTAAGTTTCTTTTGCAGCACTGTTCTGAGGGCAGTAGCTGTCCAGACATTTCTTCCTTAACTTTTTTCCCCTTCTCATTCAGTTATGCAGTGCAAATTCGGCATGTAGGATATATTCGCAGTCACCTGATCTTTGATTCCAAGAAAAATCAGTAGGCAGCAACAAGAAACAAGCTGATCATTCTTACCTTTGATCTTTGACTATCTGATAATTTGCCTAGCTCTTACATTATGAGTAAGTTGTTATAGAATGGCATTTCTATTAAATGAAGTTAATAGAGACCAATGTGAGTTCATTACAGAAAATTTAAATGTAAAAATAGAAGCAAAATGATTATAATTTCACTCACTGAAAGATAGTCCTGTTAAAACCTTGGTAAACTCTTCAATTTCCTCTTTTTTTGTATAGACGTACATCCTAAATGAGATCATATTGTACACATGCTTATTTCATTTACCAGTATTTTGTGAACATCTTTCATGGCAATAGCTACATTCTATAGTGTCTTTTATTTTTTTAATGGCTTTGTAATTTTTGATGTATGATTTTATCTAGCCAATAACCTGTCAGCCAGGTTGTTTCCAACTTCACTATTAAGAACAGTTTTAGTGAACATAACCTTATATTAATTTTTAATCATCACCTTTGGAATAATTATGAGAAGTGGAATTATTGATTTAAATAATTGGAATAAAAGGCTTGCATATTTTAAGGGCTCTCACAACATAGCATATTAGCAGAAATCTGTCATCATTTACACTTAGATTCTAAGTGTTGAGTAGGCTGGAGAGTATGGAGAATAAGCCCTTACCCAAGCTAAGGAAATTAATGTCTCTCTTTCCTGTCCATAGGAAAACTTGAATCCCTTAGTAGTTCTGAATTTATTTAAGCAAATCCCAGCTGAAGATGTTCCTCTTCTTCTGATGAATCCAGAAGCTGGAAAGCCCTCCGATTTGATTCTCACTCGACTTTTAGTGCCCCCCTTGTGCATCAGACCCTCCGTTGTGAGTGATTTGAAGTCTGGCACCAATGAAGATGATCTGACAATGAAATTGACAGAAATCATTTTCCTAAATGATGTCATTAAAAAGGTCAGTGCTTCCCATTAGCATTGGCAACTCCTACATTTGAGAGTGTCTCTATGCAAACACTTGTGAGCGAGAGGGTCAAGATGATGAGGTGCGTTTCTTCTGTTCCTTCTCTGCTCCTTTTTAGCATCGGATATCAGGAGCCAAGACCCAGATGATCATGGAAGACTGGGACTTCTTGCAGCTGCAGTGTGCCCTCTATATCAACAGTGAGCTCTCGGGCATCCCCCTTAACATGGCGCCCAAGAAATGGACCCGGGGTTTTGTCCAGCGCCTGAAGGGAAAACAGGGTATGTTGCCAACAAAACATGCAGGGAACAGTTTACTGCCTTTGTTTGCTTGCTTGTTTTCGAGTGCATGTCCAGCTTATCTGATTGGGAATCACAGAATTTCCTTCGTCTTTCTGCCCACATTACCCCAAATGGTACACCTTGTGCCATGGAGACCTGTGACACATTTTTATTTATTTAGGTCGATTTAGAGGCAATCTCTCAGGAAAGAGGGTGGATTTTTCTGGCAGAACTGTCATCTCCCCTGACCCCAATCTCCGGATTGATGAGGTAGCTGTGCCAGTTCATGTGGCCAAAATTCTAACTTTTCCTGAGAAAGTAAGTACCATTCATCTGCTTGATTTTGTGTTTTGAATCCAGTCCTTTACATTATAGTTTAAGATTCCAAACAACAAACAGTGGAAAATCTCCCGTAGTTCCCCTCAGTGCACAATTTGGTATGTGTTAGCATAGGTATCTTTCCTGTTTGTTGCATCGCTATATGTAATATCTGCAGCATGTACAAGCAGAACTGTGTATGTACTCACAGATACATTAAGTATACAATAAAAAATAAATATTTTAAGGGCTCAGAGAGAAAAGGAGAGGAAGAGATAGAAAGATCGATGATGAGAGGGAATCATTGATTAGCTGCCGCCTGCATGCCCCTCCACTGGGGACCGAACCCACAATCTGGGTTTGTGCCCTTGACCAGAGTTGAACCCAGGACCCTTTAGTCCACACGCCGACGCTCTATCTACTGACCCAAACTGGCCAGGCCGGGATGGATTTTTATTTTAAAACTTTAGAATTACTGAGTCAAGGCTTTGATGATTTTAAGGCTATTGATGCACAACCAGAAAGGCTGCACCACTCTACTTCAGTGCACACTCACCATGAGTGTAAAATACACAGTGCCCTTTTTTAACTGGGTCTAATAACAGGAGGCTATTAATTGGCTTTGTCTTAGATTCATAATTGGCCAGATTATAGACAGTTCTGGTAAAACTGATAGGGAGGGTCCTCGGTTGGTTACTGATGATGCAAAGTTTCCTGCTCTGAGATGGGTGTTCCAGGAGACTGTAGTCCAACAGGTTGTAGGACACAGTGTTGCAGACCAAGTCCTCTGTGCTAGTGTTATGTTACCACTTTGAAGTATTAGAAGCCCATGATAAATTATGGCAGGTGAAGTGACTACCTGTTTTGAAGATTACAGTATGTGCTAGAATCTTCCTACAGATCAGTCCAGCCCACGCTCTTTTCTGATGGGGATACCAAAGGCAAGTGAAGGACTTGGCTATGTCATCCAGGGAGTGAGTGACCATATTTGGACTAGAACCTGGGCTCCTGTATGCCAATCCATTTGCATTACACACATGACCCTAGGCAGCAGGAGGCACAGGCGCTGCCATTCTTCCTCCTAGAATGACACAAAGGAAGTGAAGGTTGAAGCACAATTCAGTGTATTGAATAACTAGTGGAAGTACCGGAAGTATAATCTAATAGTATCTCATTGTGTTCCTGCAGGTAAACAAAGCAAACATTAACTTTTTGAGGAAACTGGTTCAAAATGGACCTGAAGTTCACCCAGGAGCCAATTTCATTCAGCAGAGACACACACAGATGAAAAGGTAACGCTTTCCCATGGTTAGCCACAGAATGCAGTCCTGAGTACAGTTTTGGGAGTATTTAGCATGTGGAAAATAGGTGTTTAAATTGCAGTGAGTCTAGGTACACCATTTACTCCATTTGGTGATTGAATAAACATGAAGTGTTCATTTGTTTCCTAGCATTTAGTGTTACTAGATATAGGTGGACAAAGCACATTGGGATAAATTAACCTGTATGTTACGATCAGCTCATCTTAGTTTAATTGATGCCTCTGGGAGCACCTTAGAGTCAATGAAATACAGTGGTATCTCGAGATACGAGCCATCAAGCGAGAGATTTTTTTGCTTTGAAATACGAGCAACATTTGAGATACGAGTAATCGCGCGGATTGGCCGGCTGCACACAACCCACCAGTTTACCGCGACTCAAGCGTCTCATGGTTTCCCACGCCTCAGTCAGTGTGCTTGTTTACCTCGTTGTCGAAGCATCTTTTGTGCACTTACATACTTTATCACATTTCTTTTTATAATCATGGGTCCGAAGAAAGCGAGTGGAAAGGTCAGTGCTCAGAAGAGGATGATGTTTATTGAATTAAAGCGTGAAATCATAGAAAAATATGAGCAAGGTGTGCGAGTGGCTGACTTGGCGAGGCAGTACGGGCGTAGTACTTCAAAGATATGCACTGTGCTTAAACAGAAGGAGTCAATAAAGGGTATAACGCCAGCTAAGAGCGTTACAATAATTTCTAAGCTCCGTAGCTCTCTCCATGAAAAGATGGAGAATCTACTGATGCTGTGGGTGACGGAGAAGCAGCTTAAAGGAGATACATTAACACAGGGCATCATATGCGAGAAGATGCAAGCGATTTTTGGTGATTTGCTGGAGCAGACCCCGAGCGCTTCCACAGACGAAGCATCGAAAAACTCACTTAAAGCCAGTAGAGGCTGGTTTGATAACTTCAGGAAAAGGTCCGGCATTCACTCCATCGTCAGGCATGGTGAGGCAGCAAGTTCGGATGTGAAGGCAGCTGAGGATTACCTCAAAACTTTTTCCGAACTGATAGAAGCCAAAGGATATATCCCCCAGCAAGTCTTCAACTGTGAGGAGACAGGGCTTTTCTGGAAGAAGATGCCGAATAGGACTTATATAATGGCAGAGGAGAAGGCGATGCCAGGCCACAAACCCATGAAGGATAGGCTAACTCTCACACTGTGTGCCAATTCGAATGGCGATTGCAAGATCAAGCCTCTGCTCGTATACCATTCGGAAAACCCCAGAGTCTTTAAGTCACATAAGATTTTAAAAGATAAACTGCAAAGGAGGGCAAACCCGAAGGCATGGGTCACCAGGCAGTTCTTTGTGGAGTGGGTAAACCTGGTTTTCAGCCCTTCTGTTAAGAAATATCTACAGGAAAACAAACCTAACCATGCAAGCCCTCCTCATCCTCGACAGTGCTCCTGCTCACCCACCGAACCTCGAAGATGAACTCCTCGAAGAGTTCAAGTTTATAAAGGTTGTCTACCTACCTCCCAACAGCACTCCTATCCTGTAGCCCATGGATCAGGAGGTGATTTCTAATTTTAAAAAGCTGTACATCAAGCACTTGTTCTGGCGCTGCTTTGAGGTGACAGAGAACACAAACCTCACCCTTTGAGAGTTCTGGAAGAACCATTTTAACATCGTGATATGCCTCAGAATTATTGATCAGGCCTGGCTGGGTGTTACAACGAGGACTTTGACCTCTGCATGGAAGAAGCTGTGGCCTGAAGCCGTAGCCGAAAGGACCTTCAAAGGATTCGAACCCGAGGTGCCAGTGGAGGAGGAGAGAGTGTCTCTGGGAAAATCCATGGGCCTGGAGGTGGATGAGAGAGACGTGAATGAGCTCGTTGAGGAGCACTCTCTGGAACTCACCACGGAGGAGTTACAAGAGTTGCAGTCTCAGCAACATTCAGAGGTTCTCCAAGAAATTGGTTTTGAGGAGGAGCCAGAGGTGGAGGAGATCTCTACAAGTGAGATAAAGGAGATCTTAGGAATGCGGGAGAGGGTGTCACACTTCATGGAAAAGAAACAGCCTGAAAAGTTGCTACTGGTCGTGCATTGGAGCTGTTCAATGAAACTTGCCTCACCCATTTCAGAAACGTTCTGAAAGGGAGGAAGAGGCAAACCTCTTTGGACACGTTTTTTTTGAATTCGGCCAAAAATGCAAAGACCAGTAGCAATTAAGTTTAGTGAAGATTAGTTAAGTTACATTCAGTTTAGGGATTAAAGTGTAGCATTAAGAGTGTAACGAGTAGGTAAATACACTTTATAAAACAGTTTATTCCTTTACATTCTCTTTTATTATGTTTTTATACAATATTTGTCATTTACAAATACATTTTTTCTTATTCAAAAACACGTAACAAGAACAACTGGGGTGGCATTTTGGGGGCTGGAACGGATTAACGGCATTTCAATTTATTTCAGTGGGGAAATTTGCTTTGGGATACGAGCAACTTGATAAATGAGCAAAGTTACGGAATGAATTAAACTCGTATCTGGAGGTACCACTGTATGATCATTTTAGAATTTGAATTCTGATATGCAGAGGGAGAAAGTTGGTGAGGAGACTTTGCTCTCACATACCATGTTTATTGTTGTGTGTTCAGGTTTTTGAAATACGGAAATAGGGAAAAGATGGCTCAGGAGCTCAAGTACGGGGATATTGTGGAGAGACACCTCATAGATGGGGATGTGGTGCTGTTCAACCGGCAGCCCTCACTGCACAAGCTGAGCATCATGGCACATCTGGTGAGTGTGCAGTTTCTGGTCTGATTTTCGGTGGAGTGGAAATATGCTGTAAACAATGCTAAGTTCCAGACTTCTAAAATTAAAATTGCCAGTAACCTCTGATTTTCATAACCTGCTTTTCCTTTCCTCTCACTTTTTAATTTGAGGGAAACTTAAATTTCAAGTTTTTCTTCAATGTTTTTAATATTTATAATGTAATATTCATTCACTTAATCAGAGAAATTAATTGAAAATTAGTGTGAAAGTGACTAGCATGATTTCACTTGCAAACTAAAATATATATGTATATGTGTGCACAAATGTATGTAAAACAGATATGATAAAAATTGACTTGATTTAACTTAGCGTGTTAACTAAGAAACTAAAATGCTTAAAATATTTTTCTTCGCAATAGTTCTCCAACTAAAATCCTAAACCATATTTTTTTTTTTGGTGAGTTCGTTTTTCAACAGCAGCAGTTTCTTTTTCTGGAAATTTAAAATGGAAATGAGGTGCAATTTTAATTTGTTAAATATTCATCAATTCTCCTATCTTCAAAGCCATTGAACCATGAGTATTTGTAAACAGTGTTTAAACAGGCTCTGAAAGTCGGGTTTTTCTGGATAACATTTTTCAGTAGTTTGTGAATATATTGCATCAGTCTTTACCTTAACAGTGAAATACCAAAGCAGCAGTTTATGATTTATGAGGATATGATTATGGAATCTAGGGAGAAACAGAAGCTCTCCTTTTCCTAGCAGCTTCTGCTTATCTTTGGAACATGTTTTTTTTAAAGAAATTTTTTGTTCGAATATTTTTATTTCTTTTTATTATTATTATTGTTTTAAATAAATCTTTATTGTTCAGTTTATTACATTTGTTTCTCTTTTTCCCCCCATAGCTCCCCTCCACCCGGTTCCCATCCCTCCCTCTACCCTTACCTCCCCCCGCATTGTCCTCATCCATAGGTGTATGATTTTTGTCCAGTCTCTCCCTGTACCCCACTTATCCCTTTCCCCCTGAGAATTGTCAGTCCACTCCCTTTCTATGCTCATGATTCTATTATATTCACCAGTTTATTCTGTTCATTAGATTTTTAATTCACTTAATTTTTCAATTCACTTGTTGATAGATATGTATTTGTTGTTTTTAATTTTTTATCTTTACCTTTTTCTTATTCCTCTTCTTAAACAGTATCTTTCAGCATTTCATATAATACTGGTTTGGTATTGATGAACTCCTTTAGCTTTTTCTTATCTGAAGCTCTTTATCCCCCCTTCAATTCTGAATGATAGCTTTGCTGGGTAGAGTAATCTTGGTTGTACGTTCTTGCTATTCATCACTTTGAATATTTCTTGCCAATCCCATCTGGCCTGCATAGTTTCTGTTGAGAAATCAGTTGACAGTCGTATGAGTGCTCCCCTATAGGTAATTAACTGTTTGTCTCTTGCTCTTTTATTTATTTATTTATTTTTTAAAAAATATATTTTATTGATTATTTACAGAGAGCAAGGGAGAGGGATAGAGAGTCAGAAACATCAATGAGAGAGAGACATCCATCCGCTGCCTCTTGCACGCCCCCTATTAGGGATGTGCCCGCAATCAAGGTACATGCCCTTGACCGAAATCGAACCCGGCACCCCTTAGTCTGCAGTCTGACGCTCTGTCCACTGACCCAAACCAGTTAGGGCATCTCTTGCTGCTTCTAATATTCTGTCTGTTGCTCTTGGCATTTTAATTATGATGTGTCTTGGTGTGGTCCTCTTTGGATTCCTTTTATTTGGGGTTCTGTGTGCTTCCTGGACTTGTAAGTCTATTTCTTTCACCAGATGTGGGAAGTTTTCAGTCATTATTTCTTCAAATAGGTTTTCAGTATCTTGTTCTTTCTCTTCTTCTGACACCCCCATAATTATGATGTTGGTACACTTGAAGTTGTCCCAGAGGCTCCTTACACTATCTTCACATTTTTGGATTCTTTTTTCTTCTTGCTTTTCCAGTTGAGTGTTTTCTGATTCTTTATATTTCAGATTTTTTACTTGATTCTTGCCTTCCTCTAGTCTGCTGTTATATATTTTTTATTTCAATCAGTGTGTGTTTAATTTCTAGTTGGTCCTTTTTTATCTCCTCTTGGATCTCACTAAATTTATCCATCTTTTCTAGGAAATTCTTAAAAAACCTTATAACCATGGTTTTGAACTCTATATCTACTTGTTTGTTTTCCTCCATTTCTTTTGTTTGTGATCTGTTCCTTTGTCTCTACATTTTCACTATGCTGGGAGAACTTCTGTGTTGGAATCAGCCTTATGATACAAGACTTGCAAAACTGCAAAAGCCTCTCTGTTGAACTTGGATGGAGTGGAGTCTTAGACCACCTTGGCTTCCAGTCAGCCCTGCCCTACACGGCCCCTGGGTCTCAAGTGTCTCTCGGTAGTCGTTGCAGCCCCTATATGTGCACGCGCACGTGCCTCTAAACCTCTGTGTTTCCCGCTCCCCTGAGTGTGCGCTCCTGGACCCGTATGAGTCTGCGTCCCCAGGGTCTTGCCCAAAACTGGGGTTCAGTGCAGTTAGAAGTGGCACAGTTGGGAGGCTCTGTCTCTCACCCACTAGAGAAAGCCAGCAGCATAATCAGCAGTCTGTCTTCTGCGTGCAGTGCTTTGTGCTCCCCCAGTCATCTGCCCTTTCGTGGCTCCCCTAAATTTCCGTGCACTCCTCCCTTTTCCAGACTCTCCCTGTGTGAGTCTCACCTGAACCTGGGGTTCAGTGCCGTAGGATAAGGGGTTCAGTGCAGTTGGGAGTCTCCATTTCACTCCCGCCAGAGGAAGCCAGCCAGGCACTCTGGCGCCCGCTTTCTCCAACCGTGTGTCTCCATTCTTTAGGTTTTTGCATCTCCTCAGAGTCTCTGTGAGCCCCTCTCTTTCCTTCTAGTTGTAAAATTTCCACTTAGCCAACTTTTTTGTGATTCTGGATGATGTCCATTCTGTCTTTTAGTTGTAGTTTTGAAATTGTTATGCGAGGCAGTAGTTTAGGTATTCACCTATGCCACCATCTTGGTTTTTCTGTTTGAATATTTTTAAATATTCAAAGAATACTATTGTGAACTCTTATATTCCTCTCCTCTTTATTCAGTTTTCTTGATTTGGCCTCACTTGCATATCTTCCTTTTTTCTTTGATGAACCCAGGTGCCCTGTCTTTTTCCATGTGTGTTCAGTTTACTATGTAAGATGCACACAGTAACCACAGTGCCATTATCACACCTCACAAAATGAACAGTCACTCTATTTGGCAGTGTCTAGTGCCCAGTTCAGTCGGATTCCCCCAGAGCCTCAAAAAACTTGCAGCTGGTTTGTTCAGATCATGATGCAGAGTCTACATGTTACATTTGGATGATACATAGCTAAGGTCTCTGTTGATCTGGAATAGTTCTCCCTCCTTTTTTAAATTGTAATGTCATTGTTGAAAAAACCACGTTATTTGTCTTAGAGAATGTCCCATGCTCTCAGTTTGTATAGATATGGAGTTAAGTGTTTCTTCATTCTTCCTTGTATTTCTGTAAACTGGAAATTAGCTCTCAAGACATGATCAGATTCAGGTTTAGCTTTTTGACAAGAATGGCTGTGGGTGGTGTGGGCTGCTTCCAGGAGGGCTTATTTGAGGAGGCACATGTATCTGAATGTCCCTCTCTTACTTAAGCTGAAAAGTATAAGGAGTCATCTTTCTTCTTTGAAAGGTTTCTCATCAACCTTTTTTCCTTCTTTTTTTTAATATTTATTTTATTGATTTTTTTTACAGAGGAGGGGAGAGGAATAGAGAGTTAGAAACATTGATAAGAGAAAAATATCAATCAGCTGCCTCCTGCACGCCCCCTACTGGGGATGTGCCCACAACCAAGGTACATGCCCTTGACCGGAATCGAACCTGGGACCTTTTAGTCCGCAGGCTGACGCCCTATCCACTGAGCCAAACCGATTTCAGCAACCTTTTTTCTAATAGTTTCATTCATCTATGATCATTTCCTACATTATTTCATTAGAGCTGCAAAGTGGTGAAATTTGTCATTCATTTCATATTTAATACAAAGGATCTTTGTACTAAAAAACTAGAGCTAGCTGATTATCTAGAAATACAATTCATAAAGGAAAAGCAGCCTACATACCTAATTCTTTTTCCTTTATTATTAGTTTGGGAAGTAAAAAGTTGGTGCTCAGTTACTTCCCATTCCATTGTTTTAGATTCTTTATTTGCTTATTTTGGATTTTCCTTTCATTGTCATTATAAACTCATGTGTTTATATAGTCTGTGTGTTTTAATTAACTGCTATAAATTTTATTGATTACAAACTGTGATGTCATGGGCCGGGCGCCCTTCTTGTGGCTCCAGTGCTGGTGTTTGCCTCCAAAGGTAAAACAAGTTCTCTACATTGGCTGTGGTGAGTGAGTCCACAGGTGACATGTGTCACCTAACTGAACACACTAGAGCAGTGGTTCTCAATCTTTCTAATGCCATGACCCTTTAATACAGTTTCTCATGTTGTGGTGACCCCAACCATAAAATTATTTTTGTTGCTACTTCATACTGTAATTTTGCTAGTTGTGAATTGTAAGTATCTGTGTTTTCCGATGGTCTTAGGCTCTATAACAGTGGTCCTCAACCTGTGGGTCCCGATCCACAGGTTGAGAACCACTAGCAGGGTCGCCTAAGACCATCGGAAAACAGATATTTACATTACGATTCATAACAGTAGCAAAATTACAGTATGAAGTAGCAACAAAAATAACTTTATGGTTGGGGTCACCATAACATGAAGAACTATTAAAAGATTGTGGCATTAGAAAGGTTGAGAACCACTGCTCTAGAGATTTATTTCCTTAATCTACATTTTCTAGTTTTCCATAAAGCCATTTTTTAATAACTAAGAAGTTTTTGGATCAGTGACTAAGCCCTCCTCTTGTTTTGTGTTCCACAGGCCAGGGTCAAGCCCCATCGGACCTTCAGATTTAACGAGTGTGTGTGCACACCCTACAATGCAGATTTTGATGGTGATGAGATGAATCTTCATCTTCCACAAACAGAAGAAGCTAAAGCAGAGGCCCTTGTTCTAATGGGGGTACGTATGGTGATGCAGCCCATCTTATAGCTCCATGAGGGAAGGAGAGGGATTGGGCTCTGTTGGGAAACACCTTCTAGTATGTAAATGAGTTAGTGTCTATAATAGGGGCTTATTGGGGGGAGTTGATGTTTCCTGATCTACAGTGTGGTTTCCTGAGAGGAAATGTATATGTGAGTACTATTTATGAAAAGATGAGAGAGCGTAGCCATCGCCTGTTTGGTATCATGGGAAAAGATGGTTCTGTATACATGGATTTTGTAGTAGCTAAATATTCTTTAAGCACCGATATATTGTATTAAACATTCTGAATGGAAACCTTCCCAAAATGTAGCAATACTTCTTTGTCTTCTGAAGGGCACACGAAACAGTCATTTTTGTAATGATTCATATCACCATTTTATTGTTAGCGGGTAGGCGTGCCCATTTGGTGCCAGGGGAGTCTAATGATGAGTGAGGCTGGTGCTTGGGTCCTGAGAAACCATAGTTGGGCTCCAACTCTTGCACTGTGTATGCTGTTTGCTCTTGAACCCACCATAGCAAGGTGTCCCCGGTGCCTGCTGGGTAGGCTCCTCTCTCCTAAACTTAACGGCCCCACCTGTTGGGTTTTTAGAACTTAGATCTTTTCTTTTTTCTGGTATTCTAGTTTTCTGTATTATGAACAGATGTATCTTGTAGTTTTAAGTGTTCCTTCCTCCAAAAATACTATTTCTAATATGATGTTTCTAATCTATTTTGGTTTAGAGTGATTTTGAAGTAAAGGTGATTAGGTTCTGCAAGCAGATCTATTAAAGTCCATGTAGATTTGGTGGGATAAGAAGCAGAGGCTACATTTGTAGCCTTTGCTAGAGTTCTTCATGGCAGGAATTGACATATCCTTTTGTTTTTTTAAATATGTTTTTATTTCTTTTTAGAGAGAGGGGAAAGGAGAGGGATAGATAGAGAGGTAGGAACATCAATGAGAGAGAAACATCATCAATTGGCTGCTTCCCTCCTGCATGTCCCCTACTGGGGATCAAACCTGCAAACCCAGGTATGTGCCCTGACTGGGAATCAATCCAGCTCAACCACTCAGCCACTCTAGCAGGGTGACATATCTTTTCTGATAAATGAAATATTTAATTTATCATGTATTGTTTATACATGTTTAAATTATCCTTTGGAGAATTTAATAATTCTGAGAAATTTATGTGCTAAATAAGCTGAAGTCTTCAACTTTTTTGCAACATTGATTGTTATTCAAACATTCTAGCAAAGTAATGAAAGTTATTTAAATAAGGTACAGTTTCTACACATCACACCTTTCTTTATTTCCACCTCTATCAGTTTGTTCATTATCTATGAATATAGATGGTTGTTGTCATGGTTAAATAGCCTTTGTTTTCCTTTTTTCTGCTTAACGTATTATAAATACCCACTTGCTGTAGAGTCCTGGTGATTGATCATAATGGCTTTATAGCATTTCACCACGTTAGCACACCATGACTCATCTTCCCTCTGATGTTGAAAACTTAAGATGCTTTTCTTGTTTTATCTTGAGAATTAGTCCCTCAAGGGCCATCTTTGTGCATTTAAAGTCTTATTTTGTTTGTTTGTTTTTTAATATATTTTATTGAGTTTTCACAGAGAGGAAGGGAGAGGGACAGAGAGCTAGAGACATCAATGAGAGAGAGACATCGATCAGCTGCCTCCTGCACATCCCCCAACCAAGGGGGATGTGCCCACAACCAAGATACATGCCCTTGACTGGAATCAAACCTGGGACCTTTCAGTCTGCAGGCCAACGTTCTATCCACTGAGCCAAACCAGTTTAGGCTAAAGTCTTATTTTGAATTATTTCTCTGGACTTCTCAGCCTATTAAAAAGGTTTAGTTGATGCTGATTGAGCATGTGTGCCAAGCACTCTTCTAGGAACATAGTAGTGAGTGGGAAAGTCAAGTTCTTGCTTTTCTTCTATTCAAATGGGGGGAGAGGGAGAGAATCCTATCTAATAAAAAAAAATGAAATATGCAAATTGACTGTAACTCTGTGACCATCAACCACCAATTCCCAACACGGCACTCATCACCATTGCTACAGACACCAGGGCACAAGAGAAAACAGGTTATGTTCTTGATTCCCCAAGTGGAATTGTACCACAGAGGGCCTTTGTAGCTGCTGCTCTTCTTGCTCTTCTGCTTGAATTAATCTTTCCCTGACAGACTCTGGTTCATATGTTACCATTCTAGTGGACCTCCTAGACTATTCTAAAACAGGACCCCCTTCATGCTCTTTCATCCTTACCCTGCCTGATCCTTTTCTTCCTAGCACTTATAACCACCTGGTGTTTTATATTTTTTACTAGAGGCCTGATGCATGAAGATTCGTGCAAGAATAGGCCTTCCTTTCCCTGGCTGCCTGCACTGCCTTCACTCTGGCCTGGAGCCATCTTTGGCCTCTCACCTTGTTGTGTCAATTTGCATATTCCCTCCTTATTGGCTGTGGGCGTCACAGTCTTTGTCACAGAGTGACAAAACTGGGCTTAAGGCCCCTGGCTTCGATTTCTCAGCTTTGGCATGCAGATCTTTGGACTGTATCATGTCTCCAAAGATGGCTAACTTACTGTATCCATTTTCCCTTCAGACTAAAGCAAATCTTGTAACTCCAAGGAACGGAGAACCACTAATTGCTGCTATTCAGGATTTTCTAACAGGTGGGTTTATGAAATTCACTTAAAAGGAGACTGTGGAACAATGGTTCTCATTCGCAATGGTTTTATATGAGAACTTGCAAAGCTGTTTGATTGCCTGTGTTTAATTTTACTGTTTACTAAGTTTAACTATGACCCTGTTGGAGATATTTTGTAATGGTTGATTATTCATTGAATCAACAAGCATTTGTTGAGCTCCTGCATAGACCAAACATGTGTCTAAGCCCTGGAGATACAGCAGTGAGTAAATCAAACTCCTTTTACTCATGGAGCCTAAATTCTAGCTAGAGGGGAGAGCCAATAAGCAGCTGTATGTTTTGTCAGTTTTTTATTAATAGTCCATATTTATTTTTAATATATTTTTATTGATTTCAGAGAAGAAGGGAGAAAGAGATAAAAACATCAATAGAGATGCCGATAGAAACCTCAATTTTAAAATTGAAATGTGATTTTCTCACAGTTTCATTCCTTTATATGTATGTGTTTACCACTTTTAGGGGCCTATCTCCTTACTCTTAAGGACACTTTCTTTGACCGAGCCAAGGCATGTCAAATCATTGCTTCAATACTGGTGGGCAAGGATGAGAAAATTAAAGTTCGTCTCCCACCTCCTACAATATTAAAGGTTTGTACAGGAGTTCTGTGCGTGTGTATGCAGGTGTGTGTGTGTGTCTCCATCCCCATATGCCCATATGGATGTACACGAGCCAGTGCTGGGTTTGCATGTGATCGCTGTAGTCTTGTCTTATTTACATGAAAGGTGGTCAAGACTAGGCTTGGCCGGTTGATGCTCTGCCTTCCTTTCCTCCTCCAGCCTGTCACCTTGTGGACAGGAAAGCAGATCTTCAGTGTCATCCTCAGACCTAGTGATGACAATCCAGTGAGGGCCAACCTTCGAACCAAGGGCAAGCAGTACTGTGGCAAAGGAGAAGACCTCTGTGTCAATGATTCCTGTGAGTTAAAGCAAATGGGGGAGGGAGAAGTCAGAAAAGCAAATTCAGTATTTTTCGAAGGCCTTAGCCTGAGGCAGGAAATTTGTTCTTTAGGGAAATGTAGCTGATGATTCCCTCTCAAATGTGATTTTCTTGTTTTGTTTTAATATATTTTTATTGATTTCAAAGAAGGAGAGAGAGAGAAGCGTCATTGATGAGAGAGAATCATTGATTGGGTGCCTCCTCTACGCCCCCCACTGGGAATGGAGCCCATAACCTGGGTATGTGCCCTACTAGAAATTGAACTGTGACCTCCTGGTTTAAAAGTCAATACTCAACCACTGAGCGACGCTGGCTGGGCTTAGATGTGATTTTCTATTTCTCTAAAATAGAGATCCTGTGGACACATGGGCCAGTGATTAGAATGTTTTTTACCTCATGCATTTTGTCTTAAGTGACTAGTTTCAGTCTTTTTTTTTTTTTTTGATCATGATTAAATTTATTGAGGGACATTGGTTTAGTTTCTGTCGTTTAATGCAATTTCTTTTAGTCTGCCTCTTTTGTTTATCCGGGTTGTTTTTTGTTGTTTTTTTCATCATCCAGAGTCTCATTACTTAAGGCATATAATTTCTTTTTTTTAAAATATATTTTATTGATTTTTTTATAGAGAGGAAGGGAGAGGGATAGAGAGTTAGAAACATCGATGAGAGAGAGACATTGATCAGCTGCCTCCTGCACACCCCCTACTGGGGATGTGCCCGCAACCAAGGTACATGCCCTTGACCGGAATCGAACCCGGGACCCTTCAGTCCGCAGGCTGATGCTCTATCCACTGAGCCAAACTGGTTCCAGCTAATTTCTTATTTTATGTCCAAAAAATGTGTTCATTGACTAAAAGTATGACTAAAATGTATAACAAAAATTACGAAGTTTTCTTCCCTGCCTCACCTGGTTAGTAAATTTTCTGATAACGTGAAGATCAGATGTAATAGTGAAATTTATTTACTAGTAAGTGCAAGCCAACTGAGTCACGTAGATGAATGCAGCCCAAAATTTGATCTACAGACCAGTGCCATCGAGCCAGCATTTTCTTTCTGGCATGAGCTCCTTAGTTTATCTTAGGCTGCTAGTAAGAATGGGCTTTGCTAGCAAGGCCTTGTGACAGGAAGTCGACTCTGGAGTCTCTCTGAAGGTCAAGGTTTCTACTATCTTGTAATGAAGGTGAAATGTTTTATAGAGCATTGATTTTTCTCAGATTTATAATCATTACTTTGAAAATAAACTCCCAGGATTTTTAGTTATTTGGCTTGTTTTATTTTGGTTTTTATTATTTTTTTAAAGCATCATGGTAATTATTTATTTTAATCCTCACCCAAAGATATTTTTCCATTGATTTTTTTTTTTTTTTTTTAGAGAGTAGAATGGAGGAAGAGAGAGAGAGACACAGAGAGAAACAATGATGTTAGAGAGACACATTGATTGGTTACCCTCACCCCCAGGTCTATTTGAGCCTGCCATTTAATGCAGTTTCTTTTATTCTGCCTCTTTTGTCTTTTGGGTATGTACCCTTGACCAGAATCAAACCTAAGACCCTTCAGTCTGCAGGCCGACGCTCTATCCACTGAGCAAAACCAGCTAGGGCTAGCTTGATGTTTTAGATTGTGTTTTGTTTATTTCTAGATAAGATTTTCACTTATTTTTGTTGCATAAGCTCTTCATGATGGTGCCCCTGTTGGTTTCCAATATCTTGGATGAATAATAGTACTCTATACTTTGGTTACAAAGCACTTTGCTATACACAATGTCATTGATGCCCCAAATATCCCCATGATATAGAGATGGCAAGTGCTTAATACTGTCTTTCACAGATGAAGAGAATGAGGGTCAACTAGTACATTTCAGAGTTAGGACTGTAAAGTAACTAATTGGGCCTTTAGTGCTTTTTTTTTTTATTAACTCTTTATTATTCAGATTATTACATTTGTTTCTCTTTTTTTCCCTCCATAGCTCCCCTCCACCGGCTCCCACCCCTCCCTCTACCTTTACCTCCCTCCCGTTGACCTCATCTTTAGGTGTATGATTTTTGTGCAGTCTCTCCCTGTACACCCCTCACCCCTTTCCCCCTGAGAGTTATCAGTCCACTCCCTTTCTGTGCTCCTGATTCTATTATATTCACCAGTTTATTCTGTTGATCAAATTTTTAATTCACTTAATTTTTAGATTCACTTGTTGATAGATATGTATTTGTTGTTCATAATTTTTTATCTTTTACCTTTTTTCTTCTTCTTAAAGAGTATCTTTCAACATTTCATATAATACTGGTTTGGAGTTGATGAACTCCCTTTAATGCTTTTTAAAAGACAAGATTTCTCTTTTTGAGGAGAATTTCTGTTTGTTCTGCTTTAACTTTAAATATGGAAACAAGTTTTCTCAACTACTTCCAATGCTTTTTGGAATGAAGAAAAGTATATTGTCTGTTACATGCATAGTCACTGTTACCCTTGCAGACGTTACTATCCAGAACAGTGAGCTGATGAGTGGCAGCATGGACAAAGGAACACTGGGATCAGGATCCAAGAACAATATTTTTTATATTTTGCTGCGAGACTGGGGACAGAATGAAGCTGCCGATGCCATGTCAAGGCTTGCCAGGCTGGCTCCTGTTTACCTCTGTGAGTATCTCAGCTTCCTCATTTTAATTCTTTATTTGCTAAGTTTTAGGGGTTTCTTCTGCTATTGTTTCATTTCCCTTCCCACCCCACACACATACACACACAGAAAAGCATATCTATTCCAAGCTAAACATTATGCTTTCCTCAGTGAAATGAATATGATAGTGACTAATTAGGCTGGGCTACACATTTGCATTGCTTTTCAGTCTCTTCTCAAATCTATAAGGGCTCCCCATTGCCTACCAGATAGGGTTGTGTTACATAAAGAGCCTTGTGTGGACTGCTTCCAAGGTTTCTATGCATTCACTGTACGCTCTGGGCCTTCCATGATTCAGTCCTACCAGATTTCTCAGTATTTTCCTACTATCCCTGGCACTGTTCTATTTCCTGTGTTTGCTTGTGTTTTGAGCATGCCATGCGTCAAGAGATCTTTACTGCCCCCAAACATCTTTAGTCTACTCATACACTTGATTGATTCTTTGGCTGGGTATAGAATTGTCAATTGAAAATTATTTAACCTCAGAATTTTGAGGATTTTGCTCTATTCTATTCTAGCTTCCAGAGTTGCTATTAAAGTGTATTTCCATTCTTATACCCACATTTTTGTATTGAATTGTCTTTTTATTCTGCAAACGTTAAGAATCCTCTCTTGCCAAAACCGGTGTGGCTCAGTGGAGAGAGCGTCAGCCTGCGGACTGGAAGGTCCCAGGTTTGATTCCGGTCAAGGGCATGTAGCTTGGTGGCAGGCACATCCCCAGTAGGGGGTGTGCAGGAGGCGGCTGATTGGTGTCTCTCTCTCAACCATGTTTCTAACTCTCTATCCCTCTCCCTTCCTCTCTGTAAGAAATCAATAAAAATATATTTTAAAAAAAAAAAGAATCCTCTCTTTGGTTTTGGCATTCTGAAAGTTCACAGTGGTACTTTTTTTGGTATGGGTTATTTTACCATTCGTTGTGCTGAGCACTCCGTAAACTCTTTTAATCTACAATTATTTGTCCTTCAGTTCTGGAAATTTTCTTCTATTATTTTTCTGATAATATATTTTTCTTTGCTTCTTTTTGTTCTTTCTTTTTGGCACTTCTATTAATTACCTAATAGAGCTCCTGGATTGACTCTCTCTGATTAAATCTTCTTTTCCTTGTTTACTTTTTTATTTCTGATTATATATTATTTTTTAACACTTCTATTAATTTAAACATACTTTTCACTATCATATATTTAATTTCCAACCACTGTTTTTATCGTTAGGTAGTTCTTTTCTTTTTTAAAAAATATGTTTTTATTGTTGTTGTTTTTTTAAGAGAGAAAAAAAGGGAGAGGGATAGAGAGAGGAATATTGATGAGAGAGAAACATCATTGATCAGCTGCCTCCTATGGGAATCAAGCCCACAACTCTGGCATGTACCCTGACCAAGAATCAAACCAGTGGCCTCTTGATTCCTGGGTTGATGCTCAACCACTGAGGTACACTGGCCGGGCTCCGTTTTTCTTAAGGCTTCCTGTTCTATTTTTTTAACCTGCACTCGATATTTTTTCCATTGCTTTTTAGAGAAAGTGAAAGGGAAAGAGAGACAGAGAGAAACACTGATGTGAGAGAGACTCATCAATTGGTTGCCTCTGGCATGTCCCCAACCAGGGTCAGGAGCCTGCAACCAAAATACAGGCCCTTGACCAGACTCAAACCCGGGACCCTTCAATCTGCAGGCCAATGTTCTATCCATTGAGCCAAACAGGTTAGGCAAAGCTTCCTATTCTTATTCCTCAGATATATCATCTCTATCACTGTGAGAGAATATTACTCAGTTTTATTTTATTTACTCCCTGAATATTCTTTTAGTTTCTTTTTTCTGTGTGTTTACTGTTTTCTGTCTTCCATGGTAATGAGTTTCCTCTAATATCTGGTTCTCTGGCCGTCAGTCATATTTTATGAATAAGGCACAAACACACTGATTGGAAATGGAGCTGATTGGCTGATCTCTCAGTTTATTAATTGAGCTGGAAACCAGAGTTTTGATTGAGGAACTACCCAATATCCCTATTAGTAATGTTTTTCTCCAGAGACGTCTTTCAATCTCAACCTCCTTCCCCAAGACGGAGATCTGGCTGCTGGAATTCTGGGAGCTGGACTGGGAAAAGGGCTAAGGAACCTTCGCCATGGACTATGAAGACCTCCCCTCAGTGCCTGATTGTCAGCCATCCCTATCTGTCTGCACCCAGTACCCCTCAATCCAGACTCTCTACTTCCATTTGTTTGGGCAGTAAACTCTCATCTCCCAAAGGGAAAAGGCCCTGGGCCTGTGTTTTGTGTAGACTTTACTCTGGGTTTCTCTGTTCCCAAAACATACACCAGCTCTAGCATTTGCAAAGCCTGGTGAACTAGCTTTTTAGCCTTTCCATTGGTCCTCATTTCCATAGCCACTTAGGCATCTTACTTCCAACCTCCCATCTGCTCACTTCCTACATATATTGGCGGTAGGATTATTGATGGCGCATAGTTCCAGCAAGGTGGAGTTTACATTTATTTCTTTCTCTCTGTGTTTTGGGATGATTTCTGAAAAGAGAAACCAGAATTTGGGCGCGTGGGGCAGAATCTGAGTCCCTATGATGTTATTCAAGAACCAGAAGTCAGATGTTCCATAGGTAAGTGGGACATACCGTGCTCCCACGAAATTGTAAGGTCTCAGAGAGAAGTGAGTCTTAGTCTGGATTGTGTCACTCCCTAGGGACTGATATAGTAAGTTTTTTGTTTGTTTGATTCAGTAATTTTTAATGTAATTTAATTATGACAGATTCTCTGAAGATATAAACTTGTTTCAACATAGTAATTTGACTGACATCCATGACTCTCTCTTCTTGCTTTACCTATCAACTATTCTACAGCAAATCGTGGATTCTCAATTGGGATTGGTGATGTCACACCTGGTCAAGGGCTGCTAAAGGCCAAATATGAGTTGCTGAACGCTGGCTACAAAAAATGTGATGAGTACATCGAAGCCTTAAACACGGGCAAGCTGCAGCAGCAGCCTGGCTGCACTGCGGAGGAGACGCTGGAGGTGAGTCTGGCTCTTCGGGAGTTCAGTTCTGCCACGTGCTCCTGGGAGGTGCTGTCAACCATAGAGGGAAGGTAGCAGCGGGGAAAGGAACCTAAAGGCAGTGGCTTTAGCCTCGACTTGGCCCTGTGCTCTTGTGTGTGTTTAATGAGGGGAGAGCCTTTGGTCAGGTCCCTTATATCCCTCTCAGTTGTCACATTCTAGGTGGTGAAGACACAGCCCTATCTGTTCATTTGGCCACATGGGGCTGCTTGTGTTCAGACATCACACTTGGCCCTTCTGGAGCTGGTAAAGTGCTTCTGCCCTGTTTCCCACAACCTTCGCCTAGAGGCTGGCACTGCCACTGTTTAAATGGGTGGTCTTTGAAAGAGACTTGGTTACAGAAGATAGAAAATTCATGTCAAGAGTCATTACCAGAGTGCTGCCCTTCCACCCCCTTTGAAACTAAGTTAGCTCAGAACAGGACCAGCACATGTCAGAGTTAGAATTGCAACCATCCTTTGAGAGCCCTGCGTGTTCTCTGAAGCAGCCTGGTCAGCAGTTTGTCTACACCGGTGTTTGCCTGGTTCTCCAGAGGAAGGGCTCTTTAAGCAGTAAGAAGTTTTCTGATGAAGTGAATTTTGAAAGCAGGGTTGTGTGAGGTTGTCACCCTTACTAGCTCAGTCTTAATCTCACTTAAGTCTTAAAGAGGGAGCAGGGCCCTGGCCGGTTTGGCTCAGTGGATAGAGCATCAGCCTGCAGACTCAAGGGTCCCAGGTTCGATTTTAGTCAAGGGCATGTACCTTGGTTGCGGGCACATACCCAGTGGGGGTTGTGATTGATGTTTCTCTCTTATCGGTGTTTCTAACTCTCTATTCCTCTCCCTTCCTCTCTAAAAAATTAATAAAATATATTTTTTTAAAAAAAGGAGGGAGCGGGGGACAGGTATGAGAGTTTCTCATCTAAAAAATTACTTGAGGCCGCAGCAGCACTCATTGTTACTGGAACCATGACCCTGAGTGATTAAGCCTCTTGAGTTGGGAGTTGAGGAAGGACGGTGTGGATGAGCTGGAGGACTAGAGCATTCCAGGGGAGTCACCTCATCGCACGCTTCACTGTGGGAGTTCAAATGTGTTCTTGGCAAGAAAAACCAGACATGATTTTATAAATAGTACAGGCATTGTCTTCCACTATGCACATTTACTTAGGCATGTATGTGCACAGCGATAGACTTGCTGATGTGTGTCGTATGGTTCTGTGCATACAGCCATACGCATTCTCCTTACTGCCATTGAAAGGGCTGCTCGGGGTTTTGTTACTAATCTCTTTACCTCACACACTGATTGGGAACCTTGGGGAAGATGTTGGTCTGTACATAAAGGGCATCCTGTCTTCCAAGGCTCTGAAACCTCTTATCTTTTGGAAATCTGACATCTTACATTTTTTCACATTTCCTTAAATTGTACATTTGTGATCAGCAGAGCCAGTGAGGGTGACTCTCACACCTCCCTTTCTACCATCAGGCTCTGATCCTAAAGGAGCTGTCAGTGATCCGAGAGCATGCAGGCAGC
The DNA here is from genome assembly GCA_011751065.1 of Lasiurus cinereus. Taxonomy (NCBI): domain Eukaryota; kingdom Metazoa; phylum Chordata; class Mammalia; order Chiroptera; family Vespertilionidae; genus Lasiurus; species Lasiurus cinereus. The sequence goes on from JAAGEH010000367.1 coordinate 885,268, forward strand.
GCCTGCCTCCGGGAGCTGGACAAAAGCAACAGTCCCCTCACCATGGCTTTGTGCGGCTCCAAAGGTAAGTACTCTGACCACCTTATCATTGTATTGTCCATATGGACTGGCCGTATTCTCCATATGGACTGGCCGGTTCTGTTCTGGGAAATGTAGGAATCATAACTTCAAATAGACCTTTTATTTATAAAGGCATATCTTTTTAAACCAGGTTCACTCATATGTTGTTTTTTTAAAACAAAAAAAAAATCAACTGTATTTTCGATCCATGGTCAGAAATCCATGTATGTGAGGGCTGACTTCAGTTACATATGGATTTTTGACCGCAGGTAGCTGATGTCCCTCACCCTCATGCTATTCAAGGGTCAGCTGTATAAAGAAAAAGAACTATTTATGTTTTGGGGAGTTTATTATTCTAGAGGAACTTCTTGGTAATGTGTGTGGGTTTCTAAGTTTGAGGGTGTTTTGAGCAACTTTAAAACAATTTTTAAAAAGCTAGGGATTTAAAAAAATAATATATAGTATTTAGTGATTTAACAAAATGCTTTCAATTTCACACCTACCCAGGATCTTAAATCATTAAGTTTCATGCTACTGTGCTCAAATTCAAAACCTCCATGCTTCCCCTATTTCTGAAAATTTTTTACAAACTTTAAATTCTTTAACTTTGCTGCCTTTAACCCCAATATTCTACTTTTTGCTCCTTGTACATGTCTCACCCTTTCCCATTCCTGTGTCTTTGCTTACCACTCCCCCAACCACTTTGGAATTACTCCTCCCACCCCGTTTTATATCATAATGTCCTCCAGAAGTCTAACCTGGTTGCTCTTTAAGAGGCACCTAAAGTCTTGCCTTCAACCCTTATGTGCCCGTTGCTCCCAAGCACCTCTAGCCCTCGCTGTGGGGAAAGGGCTGGGCTGAGCTGCGCTAGGAGCTCTTTTATTCCATGAATCTGCTCGCACTTCAGTTATTGTTATTTCAGTAAATGATGTTACATTCCTGACCTGCTTCCCCAGGTTCCTTCATTAACATATCACAGATGATTGCCTGTGTGGGACAGCAGGCCATCAGTGGCTCCCGAGTGCCAGATGGCTTTGAAAACAGGTCCTTGCCTCACTTTGAAAAACACTCAAAGGTAAGCAGTGAAGGGTCAGGCAGAACTTAAGGACAACCATCTGCATTGCAGAAGAGAGTAACTGAGGCTCTGTAGCTGCCAACCAACATACAAGGGCGTGCACTGCTCAGGGTCATTATTGCCTCTTCAACCCAACCGAGTTGCATAGGAGTCTTGTTAAACTCAGAGCCATACCACTTGGACAATGCCCCCTTTGAAGTTCCTCTCCGAGGAGGAGGATTTCATGTTCCCATCCAACTTAAGTAATCAAAATGAAAATATATTTTCAATCTGTTTGCTTCTTTTGGGGAGATTTACATAAAAGTATAAGGATTTTTAAATACTAGTATAAACCACACTTAAACCAACCAAGAAATTTCAGGTTCTCCCTCTGGAATTCTCAAACTCAGCTTTTAAATGTCTTCTGAATTCTATTAGCCTTGTGGTTTAGATGCTAATGTAAGCATAGAGAGGCAAACCTGTTTTGAGGTTGTTCTGGGATTCAGGGGCAGACAACTATTAAACCTGTAGTTACAAAACTTAAAGTAGATTTGGTCCCTTAGTAAATTCTGGATGTGCCACTTGGAACTGCAATATTTCTGTGCAGCCCCTTCTAGGCAGACAGCACTGCTGTCCTGAGATGTATGGAGTCTTTGTATCAGGTAGCCCCAGGAACAATGCAAGTCAGAATTCACCAGAGGTCAGGTAGATCAGTGATCGCTGGAATGGTACCTGCCTGTGCGTGTCAGGCTCAGAGTGGTAGGGCAGCTGACTAATTTGGAGGAGAGGCCAGGGACATCCATACTTCTCGGTCCCTGGGCCAGTGCTAGATTAATCTTCGGGAAGTCTGCTTGCCTAGAAATGTCTCTGAGTCCACTAGTTGCCCCTTAAACAGAGTAAGGAAGCAGGAGGTTGATCTGTTCATCTCATTTGTCTTCTAAGGAGCATAGACCTTCTAGACCAAAGGCTATTTGGCCATTTCACATGGTGCTTTACACATGTGTGTATTGTTAACAGTGTCACTGAAATACTTTGTATATGTCATAGTCACCCATTCAAAGTGTACAGTTCAGTGACTTAGTAAGTATATTCACATGATAGTCTGATCATCCCCATTATCTAATTTTAGGACATTTCCAGCACCCCAAGTGAACCCCATAAACATTAGTAGCCCATGGTTATGTTCTGGAGGTGGACAGGCCTGGCCTAGGAAGGATGTCTTTAAGGGAGTCATTACTTCCCAGGGACCGGGCCACTGCTGCAGTCAGTGAGTGCCCTCTGAGGTCCTTGGCTGCCCGCCTGCTCTATGAATGGCAGCCCAGGCTTTGGTTTTCTCTCCTGAGCCACTTGCCTGCCACTGGCACCAGCACCAGCCCTGGTTGGGACCTCACCCTCCTTGTCTCTGGTAAGAATGGGTTGTGCCAAATTATTTCTCATATAGGGAAGAGTATACAAAGCCCCGCCACTTCAGGAGAGGGCAATGACCAGGGATTTCTAGCTTGAAGGTGTGGCATTTTCTGATATGAATGGGTTTTGGAATGGTGGACCCTGAACTTTTTTTTGTTTCATTTTTCTTTTTTTTCTATCTTTCTTTTAGCTCCCAGCTGCCAAAGGCTTTGTGGCTAATAGCTTTTATTCTGGTTTGACACCAACTGAGTTTTTCTTCCACACAATGGCTGGCCGTGAAGGTCTAGTCGACACAGCCGTAAAGACAGCTGAAACGGGATACATGCAGGTAATTGAAGAAATGTAGGCCATTAACAACAGAATAGGACAGAGCTTTGTGGATTTTGACTGCTGAGTGTTTACATATTTTGTATATGAGCTAAAATAAAATAAAAATTAAGAAACCGAAAAAGTTAACAAAAAAGGGTAATGTTAATGTTCCAAATCCTGTGTACCTCGAATGATCAAGACCTGGCCAGAGCCACACTTTGCAAGGCTCTATGCTAGGAGAATGTGCATCCTGGGACATAACAATTGACCCTTACTGAGCCTGTTTCCTAATGCACACAAATGGGTATGGCAGTGCATACCTCCTGTCTATTTAGAGGATTCTGCTTCACTTTCAGCTATGTATGTAACTCATTATTAGTATCATTCTAATGGACTCCAAGAATCTATTTTGGCATTTTGGTGCCTGTAGGGGAGCTGGGAGGGAAGGCTCCCCACTGTGTATGTAGTCTAGGATAACAACTCCAGGGGGTTAATTTAAACTAGAGGGTTTCCTATGCTCCTATTGCTGAGGAGTGGAAACACATTCCTGCTTTGTTCTTCCATAGATGGGAAAAAAAAATCCTCAGCAAGGGATTGTGTTTTGTTTTGTTTTTCAATCTAATTTTCATTTCTTCTCTGTACTCTATAATATATATATTTGTTTAATTTTAATGTTTTTACCTACTTACAACACCAAGTAAAGTTAACACTTCAAGTTGCTAGGCCATGAGCTCACTGTTGCATTGTATCCTCTGTCTCCCCCACTGTGGATGCCAGTCTGAGAAGCATGGCCCTTTGCAAACTGGGAACCAGGGCTGCTAATCCAGAGATGTGAATGAGTGAGCCAGACAAACAAGGCCACTGAGGGTGAAATCGGCTCCAGCCAGTAACACCTACTTTTATACCCTCTTCCGTACCTCGTGTGGTGTGTCATTGCTGATACTTCTCTTTTCATCATCTTTTAATGGGAAGCTGCTTTTGTCAAAAGCCCAAGGACTGACATGCTTTTACCACTCTTACCAGATTGTCTTTTGACTTTATTTTTTGTCTTTACCTTTTGGAGTAGAATATGGATTTCCCAGAGCAGTAGATTAACCTGAACAAATTTGTTCTGGCAGGTGGGATTTTTGTTTTGAAGTTGCCTAGAGGAAGAGTTCTTTCTCCCTAATTCACTGAGCCACAGTCACATTGCTGCTGCAGTGGCTTCTGCTGGGGGAAGGTGTTCCCTAAGCAGATTTGAGAAATGGCCGCTGCCTGCTGGTTCAGACACAATGCTGGCCCTGTTCTCCTTCCCCCTGTCCCAGAAGAGGGTCTGTACCTGATCCTCTGTAACTCATATTGAAGTCCATGGGGGTCCGAGATTAAGTTGTGTTTAGAAATGCAAAGCTGTTGCATTAATTTATGCCTTAGGGAGAAAGAGAGAGAAGGCACAGCAGGCTAGGAAAACAGTGTTTGCATATTCCTTCAGGGTGGATGGGGTTTAAATTGCAGGTATTCTAAAACACTAACGTGCTGGAGGTTGGGCATATTCTAAATCCCACTGGACAGGGTAGTGAGGCACTCTTGGCCTCGTTCTTGGTGTTAGGGAAATCTTTTTAAGGGATTTCTAATAAAATGTTTTTATGTGATTTAAAGGGCTAGTAACCTTGAAACTTAGAGTTGGAAATCTCATCCTCTGCACATGTGACTAGTCTTTGTTTTCTGTTTGTTCTCTTTAGAGAAGGCTTGTGAAGTCCCTTGAAGATCTTTGTTCACAGTATGATTTGACAGTCCGAAGTTCTACGGGAGATATTATACAGTTCATTTACGGGGGAGATGGCTTAGATCCCGCAGCTATGGAGGGAAAAGATGAGCCCTTGGAGTTTAAAAGGGTTCTGGACAACATTAAAGTAAGATTTAGTATTATATCTGGGGTTGGAGTGTTCTTTAGAATGGAGGTGCCCTTTGGAAAATCACACACAGTTTAATGCTCAATCACATCTACCCAACTACTGGCTAAGTGTTTTCCTTTTGTGTTACTCTATAAGTTTTCCAATATTAAAGGAAAACATGTTCTCAATTTCAAAGTCTAGTGTTAGTCATCAAATGCTAGTAGAAGAGGGCTTTTGTTTCTATGTAACAGGCCAGTGTTATAAGTCATGGGTGTGAAAAGCAGTTACATTTCACATAATTTAGAACAGCCTTTTTGGAAGGTTGTTTGACAGTACTGATCTGAATTAAAAGGTGGGTGCCTTTTGCTCTGTTAGAGGAACCAGCCCTGCAGAAATGATCAAAAAGTGCCAAGAGTGTTTTCCAGCACTGTTTTTGGTAGAGGCAGACCATCATGGAGAATTCAGATACATAGTGGTCTGTCTGTGTATTAGGATGATATGTAGCCCTTACATCTTTGGGGAAATGCTATGAGCTTGAGGATGGAAGAATATTTTCACTCTTAAAATATTTGGGAATTTTTAAAACAACAATTTGTATTTTTAATGCAAATCTGGGTTGGGGTGAAGTTTGGGAGCAAAGTGACAATACCCAAAAGTCTTTGTGTAAGTGGAGTACCAGTTTACTTTTTCCACCTTCATATTAAAGGTAAAATCTAAAACTTGTTTTGAAGGAAAAAAACATCACAGGTTGCTAGAAGATCCCTCTAAGGATCCTGTCTCTTGTAGCTTCTTTCATTTAATATTGCCCTCTTCTCCGTTGCCCCCGCCACATCATACTGTGTCCTTTGAACACTTGAGGCAGTCTTCCCGTGTCAGAGCGAGCCTGCGCTCAGTAAAAACGAACTGGTCCTGAGCACCGAGTCGATCATGAAGAAGCACGAGTTCCTCTGCTGCCAGGACAGCTTCCTGCAGGTAAGTTCTGGTGCTAATCGCCCCACCTAGCTATCACCAGAAAGTGGTGGCCAAGGGCCAGCAGGGGACTTTCGTGAAATGGAAGGGGTTGTGTAAGAGTGTTTTTTTGTTTAAAAATTAAAGAATGACTGAGGCAAAATCTCGGCAGCCAATGTGAAGAATTTATCTCATGTCTTTATTAGTTTGTGGGTTTTACACAAGTGTTTTCCTATTAGAAGAAAAATGCTTTAGCTAGAGAACTGATTTGTGCCTAACCCTACCCCTGTCAACACCCTGCAATCATCTCCTGTGGATCAGCTCTTCTTTGTTCATTCTGAATTCCAATAATTTGTATTGGTAGTGGGGCTGTCTCAGTACCCTTTTAAATCTCTCTTTCTCCTACTATAGTATGGATCAGAAATCCATGGAGTCTGCCCTCTTTTTTCCTCAGGGGAGCTGGTACCTGGGGACACTCTTAAGGGTTTTTTTTGTTTGTTTGTTTTGTTTTTTTAATGTCACTGACCCATTTAAGCAGCTCCTTTCTCTTTATGTGGTTATGATCAAAAGCAAAGGGATGCATGAGCCGATGGTTTCCTGTTTGTACTGACTGGTTATTCAAATGCAGCAAAAAATCAGCAAGAATGTATCCCTTTCAGTGTATCAGAAATAAAAACCATGCCCAGCTGGTGTTGCTCAGTAGTTGAGCGTCGCCCTATGAACCAGGAGGTCATGGTTCATTTCCAGGTCAGGGCACATGCTTAGGTTGCACACTCGATCCCCAGTAGGGGGCGTGCAGGAGGCAGCTGATCAATGATTCTTTCTCATCATTGATGCTTCTATCTCTCCTCCCTTCCTCTGAAATTAGTAAAAATATATTTAAAACATTTTAAAAAGCCACAGAGTGAAAGTACAAGGATGCTTTCAGTTAAGGAAGCTTCACTTCTTTCATGTGTTGAGGAGTGAAAGATGAAAAAGAATTTTACAGAACATAATATGTTTAAATCAAGAGTATGGCTAGGCTGGGTGCCTTTAATTTTTTTTCATAGATTTAACTAACAAGTTAGAGTTATGACTGTTTTTCTACATCATTATATTTACTTACATATTTCTCTGTTTATCCTTGAAGACCTTAACTGAGACAGGCTATGAGAAATATAACGAGGTAACGCACTTCGCATGCTGTGACTGCTGAGCATAAAGGGGTGAACCCGAGCAGCACTGAGCTGCTTACCAGCACTGGAGACGATAGCCCTTCATCCCAGGGCTGGCAAGCAGGCCTCCCTGTGCGTCACTTTGGACGGGCCCCTTGCTTGTCTTTGACAAGGGTTATTGGGTGACCTCTGACCTTGGTGTTTATTTAGTCAGTGAGCAGCACTGTGTCATACACTGTGCAAGTCCTGGGAACACAAAGATGACTAAACATGTCCTTGCCCTTCAGTGGCTCACCGTCTGGTGAACTCAGTTTTGCCAAGAGGGTTCAAAATCCGCTGGCCAGACAGATTTGTCTGCACCTCTGAGATGTGTCCTGGCCCTTGCCTTGCCAGAGCTGAGGCAGTGGAGCAGCTGCTGAGTGGCGTTTAGCCCTGGCCCTGCCACAGGCTGGTGCCCCTGCTCACAGATTACTGTGGTGTGAGTGTGAGAACCTAACTGCCAGTTAATCGTGTGATTAATCGCCTGTCATTTGCCATGTTGTGAGTTCCCTGTAATATGCATGGGTTGATTCAGCTGAATTCTTGGTAGCTTATTTCAGTTTTCATTTCTGCATTTCATTTTTTTAAACCTCCAGAATGTCTTAACTTTTGTATAAGTCATTTCAGCAAAGCCACTGGAAGCGGATCCCTGTGGGTGGTCGCTAAGGGTTCCTTTGCAGTGCCTAAGCCGGGGGGTGGTTTTAGGTGTGTCCTCTCTACTATGTGTGCAGAGTTCCTCCAGATGAAAGTGCCCAGTCTGCCCGGCCACAGGCTCTCTTTCCAGTTTCCCTGCATTGACAGGTGGGGCATCTTTAACACCTGGCGACAAATGACAGCCTCTGAGCCAAGAGAGCTCTCAGGAGCTTGCCCTAAAGGATACTGCAGAGGCTAAACAAGAAGGTTGGGAGGAAATCACTAATGTGGAAGAGGCTCTTTCCACGGATAACATAAAGGAAAAGTGAGGTGGCATAGGGCATGCTGCCTTTGAATATTCCCTGTGAAGCAGAGTCATGCCCGGGGAGATTGCTTTGCTGTGTGGTATGTGTTGTCAGCTCATTTGAGAAGTGCTTAGTCCTATCAAGCGTGACCCCCTGGGAGCAGCACTCTGAAGGGCCAGTTCATTACAGCACAGCAATCCCTCTGTAAGCACTCTCGGGAGGAGGTGACAGCTGGTTCTGGATCTGGGAGTGACCATGAGGCTGGGTTTATTTCACAGACACACTGTCTGCTGTAAAACAGATGGTTTTTCCCCCTTTGAGGGTTGCCAGAAAACTTTGCCGCAGGACTGTAGTCTCCAATGCTGCCCTCCTCATGATGTACTTCTCACCTTCCTTGCTCCAATTTGTTGCCATCCTGTGGCTTAAAGTTCTGTTCTTCCGTCCTCTTTTGTTTTTGTTTTTTTTTTGTCCTTTGAGAGTACTGTTCTTAAATACAGCAAGAATAGCAAATACCGTATACTGATGTTTCAATTCTAGCTGAGAGCTGTTTCCAGGAACCCTTCCAAATTTCTAATTGTGTGGGAAAGGAGGGGGAGTCTGAAGGAGAGAGGCTGAGGTGAGAGTAAGGGAGCTGAGTGTGGAGGTGTTTCCTTTGAAATATACATAATGTCTGCAAAGCTATGCTCTAGCTTGTTAGTTTTTAAATTGATCATAACAACTTCAGGAGAAAATCTAAAGTTAATCAGTCTAAAGACTAAGTATGACTGCATTTCTACCTGCTCTGAGCTATGAATGGAGGCAGTGTGTATGCCAGGAGAGCAAAGAGAGAGCGGAAGGTAAGAAGGCTTATCTAGTGTAAGGGCGACATGGCAAGGCCAGGAAAGTGGCTGGTGTGGGCCATTGCTGAAGCATCACTGGAGAAAATAGGCCCTAGAAACATCTGAACCAGTGAGCGCTGTGTGCAGGGTCTGGATGATTGGGTGTATCCCTTGGGGAAACATATCTGTGTTGTATCCCTTAAAGTATACATTTAGCTGTCAATATTTTAGTAATACGATGGGCTTGCCTATTACTGAAGTTTATAAAACGCTTCATAGCATCTGAATTACTGATATTTGCTATGTAATCATTCAGGAAATAAAGAAATTCATTAAGGGGGTTTCTGAGAAGATCAAGAAAACCAGAGATAAATACGGCATCAATGATAACGGCACAACAGAGGTAAATGGCCTTCCCCCGCTAGAAGGGCAGATACTCAGGTATTTTCAGGTACCAGCCCTAACTCTGCACTTGGTTTTGTTCTTCCAGCCCCGGGTGCTGTACCAGTTGGATCGGATCACCCCCACCCAAATAGAAAAGTTTCTGGAGACCTGTAGGGACAAGTACATGAGGTAGGATGCTCACCATCTTAGACTACTGGGTAGTCACAAGGTTCTCAGATCCTCTTGACCCATGGAAACAAAATGATTGCCTATATAAACAGATGCTCCAAGGTGTGGAATTGCAAAGAAATTTCCAAGTGTTTTCTCCCCACAGAGAAACTACCAATATATATTTGTCAGGTGCCACTCCTGTTTCTACCTTCCATTTGTTAGCAGGCTCTCATATCTTCTTCAGGTAATAGATATTGGGGCTCAGTCATTGCACATTGACCACAAGTAGCCACACAGTAGTTTTGTTATCGGACCCTTCTGAGCATTGTGTCTCCTGTATGCATGTATTACTATGATCTGTGCCAGGTTTCTCCTCTGCCACCAGCACAGCTTGGCTTGTTGCCAATTACTTCCTGACCGTAAAGGCATTTTTTTCTGCTGAGAAGAAGTAACCAGAAGCTTCTCCCTTGCAGTTTTACTGAACTTTCCATCCATATCTTCCTTCTAGAGCACAGATGGAGCCCGGTTCTGCAGTAGGTGCACTCTGTGCCCAGAGCATCGGCGAGCCAGGCACCCAGATGACCCTGAAGACTTTCCACTTTGCAGGCGTGGCCTCCATGAACATTACCCTGGGTGTGCCCCGCATCAAAGAGATCATCAATGCTTCCAAGGCTATCAGGTGTCCACTTTCATTTCCTTTCTGTTCCCATACTGCCTTTTGTTTTTTCAGAAGGAGTGATTCTCTTGTCATATGTGATATTTAAATGGGCAGTATCTCAAACTTCAGTGGCATGCCTGTGTTAATCATATTTTAGTTTTTAAAAGACCCTCTGGGAAAAAATATTAGTTGAAACTAGATACGTAAAGTCAAAATTGAAAAGTGGTACTTTATGACCATTGGTCACATGAAAGAGAGAAACCTAAAAAGTACTGGAAAAATGACAGAAATGTGGCAATGTAAATTTCAAACTTTTTTTGTTTTTGTTAATCTTTAACCAAGGATCTTTTCCCCCTTTTTTTAGAAAGAGAGTGGGGAATGGGGAGAGGGAGAAACATTGATATGAGAGAGACATATCAATTGGTTGCCTCCTGTACATGCTCTGGCTAAGACCAGGGATTGAACTTGCAACCCAGGTACATGCTCTTGATCAGGAATCAAATCTGAGATCCTTCAGTACACAAGCCAACTCACTAACCATTGCACACCCAACCAGGGCTAGGTTTCCCTTTTCTTTTTCTTTTTTTAAATATATATTTTATTGATTTTTTACAGAGAGGAAGGGAGAGGGATAGATTTAGAAACATCGATGAGAGACATCGATCAACCGCCTCCTGCACGCCCCCTACTGGGGATGTGCCTGCAACCAAAGTACATGCCCTTAACTGGAATCAAACCTGGACCCCCTCAGTCCGCAGGCCATTGCTCTATCCATTGAGCCAAACTGGTTTCAGCTCCCCTTTGTTTTTAAATATGTTTTTACTGATTTTAGAGAGGGGAAGAGAAAGATAGAACCATTAAGGATGAGAGAGAATCATTGATTGGCTGCCTTCTGACATACTCCCTGCTGGAGATTAAGCCCACAACCTGGGCACCTGCCCTGACCAGGAATCGAACTGGCAGTCTCCTGGTGCATTGATTGCCACTCAACCACTGAACCACATGGCCGGGCAGGTTTCAAATTTTTGATGTTATATTTCCAGCCTAACTAGACCTGACTGATGTGTCTACCATTTGGGCTGTGGCCATGTTCTGTGACTCCCACGTGATTTCATAATAGGATTTGTAGATGATCTGAGACTAGAAACTAGAGAAATATGTTACAGTGCATTTGATGCTTCATCTGTGATCTTAGTAAACACAGCATTAAGTGAAGAAAAGCTGCACTTGGCTGTGGAATGGCAACTCTAGACGTCCACGGTGGCAGGGGCTCTGCCTGCCTTCCCCGGGTAGTCAGTCTTGTCCAGGAGTGTGTGTTCAGGGGACACCACCAGGACAGTGGGTTTTGGAGGAGCTGGAGGTATCCTGGAGAGCAGGTTATGGGGCAGAGGAAAGGGATGTGGAAGCTATAGTACACAAAGAGCCATTTTACTCAGGGAACAGAACTAAATTAACTACTTATAAGGGCCAGAGAGGAAGAGGTAGGTGCACTTGGTCAGAAAGAATTTCATGAAAGGCGTTGCATTCACTAGTAGAGTGGTTTGCCTCATGGACTCCAAAAATAGTAAATGAGAATGTCTGGACCTTGCTGGTTTGGCTCAGTGGATAAAGTGTCGGCCTACAGACTGAAGGGTCCCGGGTTCAATTCTTCTGGTCAAGGTCACATGCCCAGGTTTTGGGCTTGATCGCCAGTAGGAGATGTGCCGGAGGCAGCCAGTGAATGATTTTCTCTCATCATTGTTGTTTCTATTTCTCTCCTTTCCTCTCTGAAATCAATAAAAATATATTTTAAAATAATAAATGAGGATGTCTGAGGAAGCATCTTGACACAGCAAATGCTCAATAAGTTGTAGTTGCTTTTGTTTGCGGATTTAAGCAGGCTTACTCCTCATTCTGACATTGTTTTTGCTTTACTTTTCACAGCACTCCAATCATCACAGCTCAGCTAGACAAGGATGACGATGCAGATTATGCTCGCCTCGTGAAAGGCAGAATTGAGAAAACTCTTTTGGGAGAGGTAAGGAGAAATCCCACTTAATAATGAGAAAACTAAATTAGGCATATTGGAAGGAAATATAAAAGCCAGGAGCAGTAGGTATGCCTATCAGTGTGTTCACTCTATTCTATGTCCTTAAAAGAGAGCAGGCCCTGGCCAGGCACCTCAGTTGGTTAGAGCATCATCCAGATACACCAAGTTTGCAGGTTTCATCCCTGCACAGGACATGTGCAAGAAGCAACCAGTGAATGCATAAATAAGTAGAACAACAAAATCGAAGTTTCTCCCCTCCCTTGTCCTATCCCTCTAAAATCAACTTGAAAAAAAAAAGTAAGCAAACCCTGGCCAGGTAACTCAGTTGATTAGAACAGCATCTGATAATGCCAAGGTGGCGAATTCAGCCCCAATCAGGACACATAAAAGAAGCAGCCAATGTCTCAGTGTGGGTCAGTGGTTGAGTGTCAACCTAGGAACCAAGAGATGGAGGTTCTGTTCCCAGTCAGGGAGCATGCCTGGGTTGCAGGCTCAATCCCCAGAAGGGGGAGTGCAGGAGGCAGTCAATGGATGATGTTTCTCTCTCATCATTGTTTTTATCTCCCTCTTCTTTCTTCTCTCTCTCTCTCTCAATAGAAACATTTTTTTTTTTTTAAAGAAAGAAACTAGCAGTGAATGTTTTTAAAAAAAGGGAAAGTGACTGATTAACATGCTGGTCTTCTGATACTACAGATTTCAGAGTATATCGAAGAAGTGTTCCTTCCTGATGACTGCTTTATCCTCGTCAAGCTTTCCCTGGAACGGATCAGACTTCTGAGGCTGGAAGTGAGTCGTTAGCTACGTGTGTAGAGGCAGTCACCCTCTGTCAGTCCCAGGCTAGTGCTGGTGAGCGAGGTTGGGCACGGGGTGCGCTGTAGAGGCTTGCCTTTGGTGCTTCTGTGTGAGTCTGTTGCACCTTCACAGTCTCTTTCTAAACTTGACCTGACACAGATGTTGCCATCGAATGACACACAGGAAATTAGTTGAAATTTTGTGCAGGCCACCGTTCCCATTCACTGTGACAAAGTATTGCAATATTAGTCTCTTTGTCCATCTTCCCAGTGTCTAGAAGGGCCATAGAGCTGTCTGTGTCTTCCACATCTGTGGCCCCAGCACTAGCACTGCACCTGGCTAGCTCAGTGAATGTTTTGGGTGGGCAGGTTAACCTTACTTACCATGTTGGCATTTATTGTTAAATGATTATCAGCCTTTCTCAGGGACAGACTGAGGCAGGATGCAAACTGAGTAACTTCTTGGCACCTTCCGTTAAAATCTATACTAGTCTTCACACATTTTGTGTCCCTTCTCTTACGTACCAAGTTCATGTGTTTGTTCATGGGAAAAATGACCCAAATTGAGCAGACAGTTTTTCAGGTCACGGTTTCTCCAGGCTGGCTCTGACCACCTGCCTCTGTCCTTTTAGCACAAGAGCAGGGCTGCATCCAGGTCAGTACAGGGGAAGTGGCACTGATGCTTTTAAATTGTCTTGGCCACCAACCTCGCACCCCCAGACTCAGACTCCCTTGGAGCCCGGGCATGCTGCCATGAATTGAGCATGCATTTCCATTGGGGGTGTGGAGGGACTATAAAAAGAAACTATTTTATAAATAAGCACAAATAGACATACAGTACATAACAAATACATTGTATCTCTAGTATGGGGGGGAGAGAGATTGGGGGGTGGGGGGATACCTGAAAAGACTTCTTAGAGGGGCATGATGACAAAAGGCTCCAAACTATCAGTAATGCCCTGGGCGTGCGGCGCCCCTGACCCCCGCAGGTGAACGCGGAGACGGTGCGGTACTCCATCTGCATGTCCAAGCTCCGAGTGAAGCCAGGCGATGTGGCTGTTCATGGCGAGGCCGTGGTGTGTGTCACCCCCCGCGAGAACAGCAAGAGCTCCATGTACTATGTGCTGCAGTTCCTGAAGGAGGACCTCCCCAAGGTGAGGTGACACTCCCCCTCAGGCCCTGCCTAGCCAAGTGCCGGGAGGTTTGTAAAGGGGCGCATTTACCTCCAACGTTAGTATATAGGCACCAGTGTACCCTAAGATCTGTCACTCCTGAAACTGAGGGGGCACCCGTTTCTCCTTCTTCTGTGCCACCCTCCTAAGGAATCAGTCAGTTTTTTCTTAGTACTGTCACACCAGCTCTGTCTGTTAGACTCCTCTATTTCCATAAAACTGACGCTGGGAAAGGACATGGTTTCCTGAACTGCTGCCTTCTCCCTGGACCTCAGAGCACTGAGCAGGACTTTTAGACGTGGACGTCACTGATACTCCCCACTGAGAATGGGTTGCTCCCGGGAACACACCAGGGCCCGATATCCACATCCTCTCTGATGCTGTGGTTTCTGAGGCTGCCCAGGTGGTGGGGGCCTTGGGCACCGCAAGGTCCCAACGTCTGTGTCTCTGAGTCCAGGTGGTGGTGCAGGGCATCCCAGAGGTGTCCAGAGCTGTCATCCACATCGATGAGCAGAGTGGGAAGGAGAAGTACAAGCTCCTGGTGGAGGGTGATAACCTGCGGGCAGTCATGGCCACTCACGGTGTGAAGGGCACCCGAACCACCTCCAATAACACGTATGAGGTACTGCTCACACCCAGGTCCCCTTACATGCGTCCTATCTCCCTCAGCTGGTTCCTGGAGCTCCTGGGACAGCTGTTTGCTCTGGGTCTGCCACTGAAGATCTGATTCTGGAAAGGGCGTGGGGCTTGCCATGAACCTTCAGGGCAGAGGAGGGCATAGAGAGAGGGGGGTGGCATCCAGAAGTGGCTGCTTCCGCTCACCCTGGCTCTCCATAGGTGGAGAAAACTCTGGGCATTGAAGCTGCCCGGACAACGATCATCAACGAAATCCAGTACACGATGGTCAATCACGGCATGAGCATCGACCGGAGGCATGTGATGCTGCTCTCGGACCTCATGACCTACAAGGTGGGTGGGGGCACAAGAGTACTTGCTGTGGTGATCACTGTGAGAAAATAAGACATCATCATTCCCCAAAACCAAGGCCTGGTGGGCAGGCTGGGTATTCTGGTAAAACGCCAGTTCAAACATTGCAACCTCCTGGTATGAGGGGGAGAATGGTTTTGTTCTTAGTAGAAATGTATCCTAAAGCAAAGCCAGCTATTGCTAAAGGCTGGGATGTCCTGGCAAATGAGGTGTTTATTCCCAATTAAACCCATTTATCACACTTCTGTAGCCATTTCCAGGAAAAGACTTAAGTTAACATGATCGTGGGGGACTGGTTGTTTTGTATTTTTTCTTTTCAAAAAAAAAAAAAAAAGTCTCCCCTTTAGCAGTGCTATGGGACAACAGGTTTTTATGACCCTTCCCATTCAGATCCGTGCTGCACTTAGAATGGCCAGACACTCAATGGGAGAAAAGGCCTCTCCCACCTGGAGTATAGACTGTGCTTTAAGGTCCCCCTTTCAGTTGTACTCTGCAGGCATATATTATGTTACTGCAGTTGCAGTTAACAGTGGGCTTGCCATTTTTATGCTGCCTTTTTTAATTTAATGTTATATTTTCCATGTTACATAGTTGTTACATAGTTTTTAAGTATACTTTTTAATGGTGGTAGAATATTCCTTTGGGTGAAAACACCTAAATGGACTTAACTCTATCCCTGCTTTGTGATTTTTTTAGGTTGAGTTTTAAGTTCTTTGATATCTAATGAACATCTTCAGGAATTACTCTTTTCTCTAGATTCTTACATCTTTTTTTTTTCTTCTTTTTTTAATATATGTTACTGATTTTTTACAGAGAGGAAAGGAGAGGAATAGAGAGCCAGAAATATCAATGAGAGAGAGACACCAATAAGCCACCTCCTACACGTCCCATACTGGGGATGTGCCCGCAACCAAGATACATGCCCTTGACCGGAATCGAAACCCGGGACCCTTCAGTCCCCAAGCCAACGCTCTATCCACTGAGCCAAACCGATTTCGGCAGATTCTTACATCTTTGTTCCATCTATGATCCTTTGTTCCAACTTGTGAGTGTAAGGATCCATGTTGTCAGTGGCTGGCAGCCTCACTGAGGTGGGTGAGATAGTAGCTGTTAGGAACCTACGCACACCTGAGATTCTGATTTGAACAACTACTGTATTTGGCTGATTTTTGCTTGTTCTGTTGAGGAGGTGCCATGGGTGCGGTTTGGTTTGAGCTTTCATTAGTGACGTGGGTGCCAGTCTGACAGGTTTCTCCCTTGACACAGGGTGAAGTCCTGGGCATCACTAGGTTTGGCCTGGCCAAGATGAAGGAGAGTGTGCTGATGCTGGCCTCCTTCGAGAAGACGGCTGACCACCTCTTCGACGCCGCCTACTTTGGGCAGAAGGACTCCGTATGTGGTAGGTTTGCTAAGAGCATCACCAGAGGCCTGGGGTGTTTGCAACTTAGACTCCAGCTGGGGTTTTCTGAGAAGTAACCACACTGAATAGGCAGAACTTCTATTTTTTAACAGAAAAGTCACAGATCATGGAGCTGGAACCAGTAGATCTTTTATCTCCCAATCTTGACTAGAGCACCCCATGCACCCCACCCCCCACATCTGTTAGGAGGTTGCACTGTCAGAACAGTTAGTTTTGGGTCCAAGAAGAAAAGATTGACCCTGCACATGCAGGAACCTTTCCAGCCCCTGAAGTCGTCGCACTACTCCTGCACCCTCTGTGATGCCAAGGCTGGCAGGAAGGGGCAGTGCCAGAGCTCCCTGTTGTCCTGATTCCCCAGCAGAGGCATCCAACCTGCCTTTTATGTTGTGGAGCCCCTGTGCTTAGCACCTTAAATGCCCATATCTCAGCACCTCTGTGAGGTGTAGGTATCAAACCTGTTTGCAAGTAAGAAGATGGAAGAAACTAACTTGCCTGCCATCCCAGTCAACTGCAGAGTCTTGTCCTGCACTGGCCTTGTCCCCCGATCACAGAGTGCATCTCCACTGGAAGCCTGGGAGAGGAAGGAAGGGGAACTGCTACAAAGGTCCTACTGTCCACATGGCTCTTCCTAGGTCCTTTACAAAGTGCCCACTTTACTCTAGCCTATCTCGTGCCAAGATCCTGCAGGCCTGAGGTGGGAACTTGTGAGGAGCTGGGGCACAGGAGGCTCAGGAGCCTCCCCAAGCCACAGGGATTCCAGGCTTGCCCGCCTCTGCGCCTCCAGATCTCTGCTTCCTAGTGGCCATTCCCAACACTTCCTGCTCTTGAGTGGATTAGCCACACAGGTGATGGGCAGGTTGAGCCTCATCAGTGTACTCTTCCTCCTTTCAAAGGGCATCAGCTGCAGATAAAGGGAAAGAGGAATTACATATTTCTTTAAGGTAATAAAGGGTGAAAGGAAAGAAAAGGAAGCAGAGATTGGGGCAGAGAAGGCCAAAGCCAAGGTAAAAGTAAGAGCAAGGGCACTAAGACCCAGCACCCCAGCCTTGCCACCAGGATGGAGGCCTTGGGCCTGTGCTGCAGCCCTGCTGTCTGCCTATGGCCCTGCCCACTGCCCCTCCCTCTTTTTAAAAAAAAAATAAATCTTTATTGTTCAGATTATTACAGTTGTTCCTCTTTTTCCCCCCCATAGCTCCCCTCCACCCAGTTCCCACCCCAACCTCTGCCCTTAACCCCTTCCCATTGTCCTCATCCATAGGTGTATGATTTTTGTCCAGTCTCTCCCCGAACCCCCCACACCCATTTCCTCCCGAAAATTGTCAGTCCACTCCCTTTCTATGCCCCTGATTCTATTATATTTATCAGTTTATTCTGTTCATCAGACTTGTTATTGACTTGATTTTACATTCACTTGTTTGAAAGATATGTATTTGTTGTTCATAATTTTTATCTTTACCTTTTTCTTATTCCTCTTCTTAAAGAATACCTTTCAGCATTTCGTATAACACTAGTTTGGTGCTGATGAACTTCTTTAGTTTTATTTTATCTGTGAAGCTCTTTATCTGCCCTTCAATTCTGAATGATAACTTTGCTGGGTAGAGTAATCTTGGTTGTAGGTTCTTGCTATTCATTACTTTGAATATTTCTTGCTCCTCCCATCTGGCCTGCATAATTTCTGTTGAGAAATCAGTTGACAATCATATAGGTATTCCCTTTTAGGTAACTAACTGTTTTTGTCTTGCTGCTTTTTATATTCTCTCTTTGTCTTTTGCTCTTGGCATTTTAATTATGATGTGTCTTGGTGTGGTCCTCTTTGGATTCCTTTTGTTTGGGATTCTGTGCACTTCCTGGACTTGTAAGTCTATTTCTTTCACCAGATGTGGGAAGTTTTCAGTCATTATTTCTTCATATAGGTTTTCAGTATCTTGCTCTCTCTCTCTTCTTCTGGCACCCCTATAATTCAGATGTTGGTATACTTGAAGTTGTCCCAGAGGCTCCTTATACCATCTTCATATTTTTGGATTCTTTTTCCTTTTTGCTTTTCTGGTTGGCTGTTTTTTGCTTCTTTGTATTTCAAATCTTTGACTTGATACTTGGGATTCTCTAAATTGCTATTGGATTTCTGTATATTATTTTTTATTTTAATCAGTGTATGCATAATTTCTAGTTGGTCCTTTTTCATATCCTCGAGGGTCTTGATAATTTTTTCAGCCTTTTCTAGAAAATTCTTGAAAATCCTTATAACTGTGGTTTTGAACTAACTCTATATCCAGTCATTTGCTCTCCTCCATTTCTTTCATTTGTTTATCTGTTTCTTTGTCTCCACATTTTGGCTGCTTCCCTGAGTTGATAGAATGGCTTTGTGTCCTCTGTGTTCTATAGGGCCCAGTGGCTCAGCCTCCCCGTTTACCTGAGATGGACACTCTTGGAGCACCCCTTTGTGGGCTATGTGCACTATATTGTTGTAGTTAAGCCTTGATTGTTGTTGGTATCATTGGGAGGATTTGACCTCCAGGCAATTGGCTGTGAGGATCAGCTGTATCTATGCTGGGAGAACTTCCATGCTAGAGACACCCTTATGAGGTAAGACTTGCAAAAGCCTCTGTGCTCAGCTTGGATGGGATGGAGTCTCAGGGTGGAACAGACAGCATTGGCTTCCTGACAGCCCTGCCCTAAGAGGCCTCTGACTCTCAGTCTCCCACTGTAATCGCTGCAAGCACCTCTGAGAGAAAGCCATCCTTGAGTTTTGCCCATTGCCAGACAGTCCAGTTTCTCCCCAAATGAGTCTAGGTCCCCCGAGTCTTGCCCAGAATTGGAGTTCAGCGCAGTCAGAAGCTTTGTCTCCCTACTGATTAAGAAAGCCAGCCACGTATTCAGTTGCCAGCCATCTCCGCCCGGGAGCCCCATACCTCTCCCTTCTGTAGCTCCTCTGAGTCTCATTGTGCTTTTCTCTTTTCTTCTAGTTGTAGAATTTCCACTCAGCCAGCCTTCCTGTGGTTCTGGATTTTATATATTTTGTCTTTTAGTTGTAATTTTGAAATTTTTGTGCGAAGCAGCAGTTTAAGTGTTTACGTATGCAGCCATCTTGGTTTCTCCTGCCCCTCTCTCCATTGCTGTCCCCTTTGAGGCCTGGCACAGCCACCCCACTCCCACTGTGAAATCTTCCTTCTCCTCCTGGTCCTGTACACATTGTAACATAATGTCGTCCTTACCACATGTTAGTTTTAGTTTAGTTGTTTGCCTTTGCCTCTCTGGTTTCCCGATAGCACAAAGTCAGAATGTAGTAGGCACATACTCTTTTTAGAGCCAGAAGCCGACTGCAAAGCCCAACATTGGATTTTGTAAAGCCGAACTGGAGCTCAGAGAAAGAATCTGCAACACCTCCCTCCTCTGTGGCTCTCTAGGGAGCCCCGCCTTCTGAGTGTTTCTGGTTAGAGCTGTGCCTTTCCCAAAGCTGAGGCCACCTTCAAGCCTGGCCCAGGCCTGGGCGCTGAGCACAGTGAACAGTTTGCTGTTTCCAGGGATCATCACCTGACCATGTCATCCGGTTTGCTTTTCTTCTAGGCCCAAGTTAAGTAAACATTGGATGGCAAACTCAGGCATCCCTGTGCATCCTTCACAGGCCTTGCTGTCTACATTAGCGCTACAGAGTGTCTTTGGCTCTGGGGAGAAAAATCATTGAGCCATTAGTCTCCAACCAGAAGCTGGCTATGGGCAGGCACTGCCCTTCCTCCAAGTGTAAGAATCTCTCCACCAGCTAGGAGCATGGTGCCAGCCTGCGCTTCACAGCTACCCCTGTCATAGATGAGTAAAGTGACCAGCCCAGGTTCAACAGTTGATGTGTCGTGGAGTTGGGACCTGAATCCCAGTTTCTGGCTCCTACGCAACAGTGTTTCTGTCCTGACAACCCGCTGTGTGTCAGCAGCTCTCTAATCTCCTTCTGGTTGGTTTCAGGGGTGTCCGAATGCATCATTATGGGGATCCCCATGAACATTGGAACCGGGCTCTTCAAGCTGCTCCACAAGGCCAACAGGGACCCGAGCCCTCCCAGGAGGCCCCTGATCTTCGACACAAACGAATTCCACATCCCCCTTGTCACATAGTCCCGGGAAGAGGGACCACTCCTGCCCTCGGCTCCTGCCCTCTAGACCAGCAGCTGCCTCGGCTTTTTGCTCCTTGGTACAGAGGCCTAATGTCCCCTCCATGCCAGCGGCCAGGGCAGGCCCCAGCACCCCGAGAGCAGCTCACCCAGTGACCCTGACTACCCACAGAGCTTGGCCAGGACAGCTGAGGTTTCTCCACACCTGCTGCTCACTCTAGCTCTCTGACATAGGAGGCCCCAGCTAGGAGACCTCATTCATCCCCACCTCACCTGTTTCCAGTGGTTCACAGGAACGAGGGTCCTGAGACCCAGGGCCAGGGCACAGTTCCAGGTTTTCTGCCCCTCCGTCCTGCCCGACTCAGTGTGATGTATTTGTGTAAATATTGTTACTATTATTTATTTGTTCATTTTTAAGAAGTTGAGAGTTTTTGTTAATTTGGTTTTACTTTTGAAACCCAGAAGCTTAGAAGCCAAGAAAGCCAACATTGAAGCATCACTGGAAAAACTGGCTGAGCCAATGAGACTGTCTGGGATTGGAAAGTAAGCTGAGCCGCTGTGAAACACTCTCTCATGCCCTGGCTACCACGTTGCTTCGTCTGCCTCCAGCTCCTTCAAGTTGTGGCACTGCCTTGTCAGTCTACCTGTGACAGTTGGGGGCCCATTCTTTGTGGTCCACAGAAACCTTGCCAGCGTTTGGGGCCTGCTGGGTTGAGATTGTCGGTATTCTTAGAGGTGACGAGTGAAGCTGGTCCAGCTGCTGGCACTACCTGTGTGGCCTCCACATCCTCCTGAAGTAATTGCCTGTGTGCGGAGGGGACATGTGCAGAATTGGTGGCCTGAGAAGTGCCCCAGGGCAGTGGCAGCAGGTGCCAGCTGTAAGGGGTGAAAAGGTCACCCAGACAGGAAGGGAAAGGCCCGCATGTGGGGTCAGCGGGAGCTGGGGACTTTGCCACATTTGGCAACAGCAGACCCCTCGAAGAGAAAATACTGTGACCATAGGATGCACATACCAGGCCATCTTCTGCTGGTGACTGCACCCTCCCTGGGATAGGTATCATTTCCTCTGTGGCACATGCTTGAAATGGGGGAGGAGAGATGGCGGCAGTAGTGTGTTTCTGTGAGTAAAGACGCATTGCCAGGAGCCCTGGCCGCCTGGGAGCGCTCTGGGGGCTGACGAATCCATGGGTCGGAATTGCAATGGCTACAGGTGGATTGAGCGTAGATCAGCATGTGTCAGCACAGAAGGGTTCTGTGAGGGAGCTCATCACCCAGTGAGAAGTGAGGGGTCCTGTAGGCACTGGTTCTCGGGTCCTGCCACCTGCTGGGAACTATTTTCCCTGCTGTGTGTGCCATGGGGGGTGATGAAATTGTCCCTAATGGAATCTCCCTGCCCTGGGCACTGGACTTTATCATGAGCACAGAGCTTGAAGACCAGATAGCCATGTGTTCTCCGGAGAGAGCTCCATAGGTTAGGGTTTACTGGGGGCCAGTTTGGAAGAAATAATAAAAAACATTTGTATTCTGCCTCAGCCATTCACAGATACATATTTCTGCCTAGTCATCTGTCTAGCAGTTTGCCCTTTTTTATCTTTTACAAAGGATTAAAGTAGCTATTGACTCCATTACAACCCCTGCTGTATTCAGCACTTTGAGTAGGAGGAACATCCCAGAGTTTCAATGTATGTCAGGTAAATTATGGCATGTTTCCATTCAGGGTTTATCCGTGTGCAGTCACAGTGATTCATGTCTGATTGAACCTGACACAGTATAATGATTTTTCATAGGTTTTTGCTCTCTTGGCAGAATTCTATTTTTTTAAAAGCTCAAAAGAGGAAAAATTGATATACATAAAACTGTAGCAATTCATCCTGTAGGTCAGCGAATTTCAACTAGTGTGCTGCAAGAATTTTTAAAGCTTGCAATGCCTGGCCATTTAGTCAGGAGCACTGATCTCTTTTCCCTTAGAGTGACAAATTAAAAAAAGACAACAGTCAACACAACAGTAGCCATTCGGTGTGAATGAATCAAAACTATACCATTTTTTTTTCTGTCTGATTGGCAAAATATATATATGAGTGCCTTGATGAAAAGGTTGGACATCGCTGCTGTGGGTTGTGAAGCAGATGATTGGGATATACGCAGGCTCTGACTCAAAATAACCAATGTCCCTGCAGCAGGTCCACTGTCAGGTGGTAGGGTCAGCAGTAAGCACCAGTCCCACCCTATGATGGAGCTGATTCAAACCCAGGGAGGCAGTAGTGCCCTCAAGTACTGGAAGTGCCACCTGGCCAGGACCAGGTGCCAGCTCAACTGTTCATTTAACAAATAAGGGCCTCTTATGTTGAAGGCACTGTTGTAAGAACTAGAAATGCAGCAATAAAACAGGTCCATTAGATACAGATGCATCTTAAAATTTAGTTAAGCAAAGCAGGTAGAGAAAAGAGGTTTTGCATCAAACTTGGCAAGAAGTATATATAGCATAATCTAGGGGCTGGTTCCTGTGGGCAGGCTCAGCACTCCAGGTCTCACTGGGGTCCCTCTGAACCAGAGCACCCCCAGCCCCAGGTTCCAACCTTCCCTTCAGAACCCTTTAAGCCCCCAGTTTGGTCTCTTTCCCTTGGTTGTGGATGCCAGAGGGTGTGTCTTGAGCAGAGGACACAGCCTGCAGAACCTGGAAAAGTGCTACCATTCTCTCCGTAGCCCCAGCATACTTGCAGTGTTAGTGAATGGATGTTTAAAACCATGCGTATTAGTTAAGCTCCTGCTCTGTACATGGCAGTGTGCTGGGCCCTTAGGGATGGTCCCTGCATATTTGGGACTTAACTGTTTGGCTGCAGTCATCATGTTAAAAGCCGGGGCTCTCTGATCAGACTATTGAAAACTCAAATCCCAATTTCCCTTTTCTGTCTGGTGACCTTGAACCTCTCGAATGCTTTTGAAGGGTACCTAACTCAGGGTCGTTATGAAGTTTCAATGTGATTGTGCATATAAGGTCTTACTGCAGTACCTAGCGCAGAATATATACTCATTAAGTATGCTTGCATTTTTTTATGTGACTATCACTATTTTTACTAAAAAACAGTCTAAAAATCACAACTAAAACTCAATCCTTTAACCCTTTTAAATTCCTCCAGATAGAGCTGTGCTTTGTGGCCTTGGGGATGAGGCTTCCTGACTTATCCCTGCCCACTTCAGCTCATCAGTAGGTTTCAGTATTCACACCACTTAGGAGAGCTGGGGAAGGGGCTGACATCTGTAATCATGTAGCCAAGGGCCTGAGCACTGAAGTTTAGCCCTAGAGTAAAGGTGATCTCAATTGAAGGTTTATGGATAGTAAAACCAACATAACAGCGTTTTTTGTTTGTTTGTTTTTTATTGAGAGAGATGTATATTGATATTTATATAAGATTATTATATAACAGGGTGTCTGTCCCATGAGGGGGGACTTCACTTTTCTCTCATCAAGAAAAAGCTATTTAAAAGTCATTAACAAAGACTATGCAAAGACATTTAATAATGGTTGCCTCAGGGATAGAAACATAACTAACGGGTACAGGTGGAGTGACTTAATTTTCACTCTATGCTCTATTATACCTTCTGAGGGTGTTTCCAGTTCTTTTTAAATCAATATCTGATGCCAAAGAAATCCTGTCACCTTGGAACTGACTTGGTTCTGAGTGTTCTGGAAGGAGCTGAGTGGTAGCAGGTAGACACCAGATATTCAGGGACCAGGTGACAAAAAAACCTAACAGTCCTAAATACCTAAGATATTCTTCTGACGGGAAGCCAACAGGGGGCATTCCAGGGCAGACAGCAGTTTTTCAAAGCTGTGTGGGACCAGGTCCCTCTCAGCCTCACCTTCCACATCCCAGCCTCATTCCTCACCATCCAAGGGAGCTGGTGGAGCTCCAGGCATTCCAGCCAAGAGGAGGAGGGAAAGAAAGCCATAATTTTTTAGTGCTTTCCCAAAAGTTACTTGACATCCCTGTTAACATCCCGTCAGCCAGCACTAGCGAAGCCCAGCTCCAAGGGAGGCTGAAAAATGTTTGGGTCCCAGTGGTTATGTGCTTACCTAAAAGGAGGGGCTTCTCATAGGAAAGAAGAAACAGGAAGTGGGAAACAATTGCCTCCGCCTTTGGTGTATTGGGTTTTAATTTGTTTTTTGACAGATTGGTGTATCCCCTAAGCCCCTCAAAACCAGAATGTGAGACCAAGGCGACTGCCTCTTCAGAAGAGAGACTGAGACCCTGACCCCTTCCCTCTCCCTTTGTCTCTGTTTCTTCAACTTTGATGCCTGAGTTCTTTTTAATAAACTGACTATTAAATTAGGTCATATTCACTGAACAGACTGTTCAGACTATCTGGACTGATGGAAATATACCTCACAGACTGTTCAGTAAATTACACTATTTATTGCTCAACTACTGTAGCCTGGCCCGATACCAGGCTCTGGGAATAGAGTGACGAACAGTTCCTTTGCCCCTTTTCATTAGAATTAATCCAGTCACCGCACTGTCCAAAAGAAATACAAGCCACTGATGGAATTTTAAATTTTCTAGTATCTTCATGTAAAAAGAACTGGTGATGATGAACTTGATTTTAAGATGTTTTCTTTAACTCATCCAAAATATCAGTAGAAAGATTATGAATGAGCTATTTTACAGTCTACATACTAAGTTTTCAAAATCAGTGTAGTTGCACACTTAACTGCACATCTCAAGTTTCAAGCACTCAGTTGCTGCATGTGGCCAATGACATTGTGTTCAGGTTGGAAAGCAGGTTAGTGCAAAAGAGCAAACAAATACCTAGTTATGGGCTGCTCTGGGCCCAGCAAGAGCTCGGCTCTAGGAAGCGCAGAGGCCTGCTTGGGTTGGGAAGTTCAAGAAGGCTGCTGTGAGGAGGTGCCATTGAAGCTGATAATCTGAAGGCTGAGAAGGACAAGGGAAAGGGTGTGCTCCAGGCAGAAAGATTAGTGTGCAGGGAGCCCCTATGGAGGGAGCCTGGACCCTCCAAGGGCCAAGAACCACCAGGAGCGGACCAGTCCAGTCGTCCTGAGAAGCTGAACTGAAGTCTAAGCTGAGCCCCAAAGTGTTGATGGCCTCCTGCGCCTCTTGAAGCTGGACACTCCTAGCCACCTGAGGTTGATACTAGGTTGAACAAATTGCTCACTGTCCAAGGAACTTTCCAGTGAGCGCCTCTGGGAGCTTAAACTGTCCAGCAGTCATTTTCTATTGCCTGTTAACCTGGCCCAAAACCCAAGGCCTATTTGACAGTAGATAATTCACACACAAAAAGTAGAGTCCTGCCGAAACCGGTTTGGCTCAGTGGATAGAGCATCGGCCTGCGGACTGAAAGGTCTCGGGTTCGATTCCGGTCAAGGGCATGTACCTTGGTTGCGGGCATATCCCCAGCGGGGAGTGTGCAGGAGGCAGCTGATCGATGGCTCTTTCTCATCAATGTTTCTAACTATCCCTCTCCCTCTCTGTGAAAAATCAATAAAATACATTAAAAAAAAAGTGGAGTCCTGGCCAGTGTCACTCACTGGTTAGAATGTTGGCTCATGCACTGAAAGGTCAAGCATTCAATTCCCATTCAAGGGCATGTACCTGGGTTGTAGGTTTGCTCCCACATCCTAGTGCAACCATTTGCTGTCTCTCTCACATTGATGTTTCTCTCCCCATCCTCCCCCTTCTACTCCCTCTGAAAAGCAAAGGAAAAAACATCCTCAGACGAGGATTTTTAAAAACACTATTTTTTAAGGCAGAGAGAGCCTGGTGTAGAAAGACTTGAGTCTCACCGCCTTCTTAGGAAGCTTTGTGGTGGAATCCACACTGTACACTGTGTGCTTTGGACCTGTGCTTCCAACCTTTCCCATTTCCTGGAGTTGATATTGCCTACTGGGAAGCTGGTGGTTAGAAAAATGCCCGTCTGTCTGCTCACCACCAGAGAATGAGCATGATCATTCATCCCACACATGTCAGGGGAGCGTATCACAACCACCTGAGGTTGACATTAGAAATAAAATAAGCCAGATCCCCCAGGCATAATACACCAGTCTCCCTTTGTTACAGCCACCCTTTAGGGTGGCTGTAACAAAAAGGAACAAGTGTTTGAGAAGGTGTGCACTGCAAGCGATTTGTTCATCCTCTGTAACAACAGTACCCAGCGTAGGTATGAATTGCCAGCTTGGTGATAAGTACACTGTCTGGCAGAAATGGTCTCATCTAAGACAGCCCAGGCTCAAGTTCAGCCCCGAGCCACATTGCCACCGACATACTGCCCCCTTCTGCTGTCAGCTTCTCCATCTGTAAAACAGAGTAAACAGACAGGCCTGTCTGCTTCTTTGTGTTGTGTGAGGCCTCCAGGAAGCTGGGAGCTGAAAATCACTAAGCTGTGTTACCAGACCCCAGGGAGGAGCCAGCACTACAGACGGAGTCTACCTCGCCCTCCTCCCTTTCAGAAATTGTCCCAAAGGACCTGCCCAGGGATCGAGCCCCTATGACTGTGTGCTACAGCCTATCCTGCAGTCCTAGCTTATTCCTGAACACTCAAACCACCGTTGGGCTTCTGTTCTTTACTACTTATGTGCTGATTGTATCTCTCCCAGTAGGATGTAAGTTCCATGAAGACAATTATTTTTGTTTTTTAAATGTTTTGTTTTTTTCTTTTAGAGTGAGAGGAAGTGAGAGGGAGAGATAGAAACAATGATGAAAGAGAAGTTTCAATCAGCTGCTTCCTACACACCCCATACTGGAGATTGAGCCTGCAACCCGCAATTGAACTTGCGGTTGGTTCATGGAGCGATGCTCAACTAACTGAACCACATCAGCCAGGCTATTTTTGTTTTATTCATTGCAGCATCCTCAATGCTTAGCACAGTGGCCAACATGCAATAGGTGCTTTAAAAATATTGGCTAAGTAAATCGAGTGAATTCCATCTTAAACTCCCTCTCAGCAATTAGGGTCAGGCAGTGAGGGCTTGCAGCCCAGTGATCCTGGTTTGAATCCCTGCTCAGTCACTTTCCAGCTTCCTCACAACTGCCCTCGTCCTGAGCCCACAGTCCTATGAAGGGTGCCCTCCTTGCTGCAGGATCTCTCTTCAAGGACTGCACAACCACTACTGGTTGTTCTGGCACCACTTCCCAAAAGGCTCAATTCCACCTTTGCCCAGAGAGGGTCCCTCTCCCCACCAGAACCAAGGGCAACAGGTCCTAACAACCTCCTCCCGCCTCCTCCCCTTTCTGCCTGTGGGCCTGGGCCCCAACCCTGGCCCCAAACAGAAGAGTTGGAGCCAAATGCTTCTAGCATATACCACCATGAGTGATTTATTTAAGGGCCTCCAAATAATCACTTAAGTGTCACCATGGCAACCTGAAGAGTTTCCATGGAAATCGGAGCAGGAAACGTCCCCATGGAGACCCCTGGGAGACTCTCTAGGAAATCATTACCAGGTGGAGGAGGCTGGAGAAGGGGGAGCTAGACAAATAAGGGAACCCTATGGTTCTCTGTAGTGGGGGGAGGGAGAAAGGGTAAAGGGGCAGAGTGGGAAAGACCAGCTTAGAAAGGCAGGCAAGTTAATGATCTCCACCCACTCTAGGGTCCCATGTGATAATAGCTTCAGTTGTGTGCTTGGAATATATCTGAGGGGAGAGACAGGAAACTAGTAACACTGGGGGCAGGGAAGAAAAACGTACTTTTCATTGTACGCTTCTCTGTATATTGTTTTAATTTCTTTACCATAGGTATGACATATTAATTATTCCAAAATTAAAATTAAATAGCTGAAACCGGTTTGGCTCAGTGGATAGAGCGTCGGCCTGCAGACTGATAGGTCCCAGGTTCGATTCCGGTCAAGGGCATGTACATTGGTTATGGGTGCATCCCCAGTAGGGGGCGTGCAGGAGGTGGCTGATCGATGTCTCTCTCATTGATGTTTCTAACTTTCTATCCCTCTCCCTTCCTCTCTGTGAAAAATCAATAAAATATATTTAAAAAAAAAAAAGAATGTCACGCTAGAACATGAAGAACCTCTAGATTCTATCTACAGAGGAAGAGGCTGTGGCCCAAGGGAGGGAAGGGGAGCCACCAGGGAAAGGCAAACCCAAGCCATGAGGCTCTTCGCATACCCTTTAGGGTGGCTGTAACAAAAAGGAACAAGTGTTTGAGAAGATGCTGAGGAACTGGAACCTTCCTACACTGCTGATGGGGATCAAAATGGTTCAGACAAAATTCCATAGACAGGGTGGTTAAATAATAGACATTTTTTCTCACAATTCTGGACACCGGGAAGTCCAAGATCAAGGTGCTGGCTGCTTTAGTACTTCATGGAGGGCCCTCTTCCTGGCTTGCAGACAGCTGGCTGCCTTTTTGCTGGATCTTCACATGGTAGAGAAAGGAAGCTCTGGTGTCTCTTCTTATAAGGGAACTAATCCCTTCATGGGACTCCATCCTCCAATTTGCAGATAAATCTAATTACCTACCTCAGACCCCACCTCCTAATATAATCACAGTGGGATTATGGCTTCAAAGTATGAGTTGGGTTGGGGGTAGGAGGGACACAAACATTCAATTCATAACAAGCCAGTTTGGAAAATAGTCTGGCAGTTGCTCAAAAGATTAAAGATAGATTTACTACATGACCCCGGTCCATGCCTAGGCATATCCCCAAGAGAATTCAAAACATCTGTTAACACAAAAACTTGTCATAGCAGAATTATCCATAATAGCAAGCCATAAACTACCAAAATGTCCAACAATGGATGGATGGATAAAGGAGGTATATTCATACAATGGAATATTTATTCAGCCATAAATAGGAAGGAGGTACTAGGCACATGCTACAATGGGGATGATCCTGGCCGAAACCGGTTTGGCTCAGTGGATGGAGTGTCCGCCTGCGGACTGAAGGGTTCCAGGTTAGATTCCAGCCAGGGGCATGTATCTTGGTTGTGGACACGTTCCCAGTAGGGGGCGTGCAGGAGGCGGCTCATCCATGTTTCATCAATCTTTCTGTCTTTCTATCCCTCTCCCTTCCTTTCTGTAAAAAAATCAAAGAATATATTTAAAAAAAAAATAGGGATGATCCTGAAAAACGTTACGCTAAGTAAGAGAAGTCATTAACCAAGGCCCACATATACTAGTGAAGTGATTCCATCTATATGAAATGTCCACAAGAGAGAAATCTACAAAGACAGGAAGTAGATTTATGGATGCTTAGGGCTGAGATATGGGAAATTGGGCATGAGTTTTCTTTTCTGGCATGATGAAAATGTTTTAAAATTGATTTTGATGATAGATACATTACTCTGAATACTCTAAATATTCTAATTACTCTGAATTGTATGCTTTAAATGGGTGATCTGAATGGTATGTGAATGATCCTATATAATAAAAGACTAATATGCAAATCCACTGAATGGCAGAATGACCGATTGTTATGATGTGCACTGACCACCAAGGGGTAGATGCTCAACACAGGAGCAGTTTGCTTGCTGGTGGTCAATGTGCTCCCACAGGGGGAGCACCACTCAGCCAGAAGCCAGGCTCAGGGCTGTGAGCACAGCTGTGGTAGCTGGAGCCTCTCCCACCTCCAGCAGCACTAAGGAGCAGTGAGCTGAGTGATAAGCAGTGAGCAGGTGGTAGGTAAGGAGTGAAGATCCCAGACTGTGAGAGGTCGTAGGCCAGGCTGAGTTGACCCCACCCCAAGTGCATGAATTTTGTGCATTGAGCCTCTAGTATCCCAATAAAGATGTTTTAAAAAGAGAGTGAGAGGGAAAGTACTAATCCAAGGTCATACCACCACTGAGTGGCTGCTTTAGGTTCAGCCTCCTGGCTAGGCTCCTTTCACACCCTCTGCTCTCTTGGAGGGATTCCAGCAGGGCCTCTAGGTCCGTGTCTGTAATGACTGGATACCCAGTGGCTGGGCTCTACATCTTCCCATGCCCCTGGCCAGAGCATCATGCCTTAACCAACTGGGCTGCCTCGAGATTCCATTTGGAGAAAGGGGGCCACTTCCCAAAGAAGGGAAAAGTAAAACGTGGAAAGCCATTGAGAAATATGAAGGAGGAGTGGCAAAGAGATTCAGAGCCTGGAGGAAGCATTGGCCCTGGAGGAAGCATGCCTTTGCTCAGATGCCCTGACCTCGGCTTGCTGTCTCTGGATAGACTGCCCCTCCCAGGGCCAATCAGTTCCTAGAGATAGTGAAGGCCTCTCCTTGAGTGCATTTTCCATATGTAAATGAATCAAATGGGAGCCCATACCTCAATCACCTTTTTTATCTGGCTCTTGTACTTTGGGTCCCTAGTCCCCTGCCCTAACCATCCCAGGCCAGGTACTGGCAACCAGGGATAGCTCCTGCACCCCAGAGCTCATTGAAATTATTCAGACCAGCCCATCCTAAACCTGCTCACCCTGGCTTGCCTGTCTATGAGAAAAAAAAAAAAGATTTTTGTCCATGCTCCCACCTTTCCACCCCCACTTCCTCACTGATGCTGGTGCTTCCCAGTGTGGCCCTACAGTGCGAGTAACATAGCAATCGGTCATTCTGCCATTCAGTGGATTTGCATATTAGCCTTTTATTATGTAGGATCATTCACATACCATATAGAAATATTAGATTTACATTTTAATATATTTTTACTGATTTCAGAGAGGAAGAGAGAGATAGAAAACATCTATGATGAGAGAGAATCATTGATCGGCTGCTCCGGCATACCCCATACTAGGGATAGAGCCCGAAACCCGGTCATGTGCCCTGACTGGGAATTGAACCGTGACCTCCATGTTCATAGGTTGATGCTCAACCACTGAGCCACACCAGCTGGGCTCAGGTCTACATTTTATTTTAAAGATTTTTTTAAATTGATTTTTTACAAAGAAGAAGGGAGAGGGATAGAGAGTTAGAAACATCTGTGAGAGAGAAACATGATCAGCTGCCTCCTGCATACCCCCTACTGGGGTATGCCCACAACCAAGGTACATGCCCTTGACCAGAATTGAACTTGGGACCCTTCAGTCTGCAGGCTGATGCTCTGTCCATTGAGCCAAACCAGTCAGGGCTAAAGATTTTTTTTTTAGTATATTTTTTATTGATTTCAGAGAGGGAGATAGAAACATCAATGATAAGAGAGAAACACTGACTGACTGCCTCTTGCAAACCCCCACCCCCGCACTGGGGACTGAGCTTACAACCCAGGCATGTTCCCTTGACCAGAATTGAACCTGGGACCTTTCAGTCCACAGGCCAACTACCCACTGAGCCAAACCAGCAAGGCAGGACTCCTTCTGCTGGGCTCTAAGCTTGTCTTGACCCTCTATGACCTCAGGCAAACTCCTTCACCAACACACCTCCCTGTCCTGATCCATGAACCCAGGCTTCCAGCTGTGCTGCCTCAGGGCCTCAAACAATCATGCTGTATATACTGTTACTTGTGTTTGCACAGAGACCTGTGTCAAGGACCTAAGCAGGGACTCTGGTCCAAGCTGCTGTGGACCAGTTAGGAAGAACAAGCATCTTTCCCTAATTTATACATATATATACATACAGTGGCCAGCTCCACCTGACTCTAAGTCACCAGCCTCCCCAAGAGGTTGATTTGACAATCACAATGTCTCCCTCTCCAGAAATGACCAGAGCCCACCCAGTGAATAAGTGGCAGCTTATAACCTTGATTTTCTGACTGTAGGTCTCATCTATCCTGACCTTTGAATGTTCTTAAAGTCCTAGGAGGGCTCCAAACAGGAGTGTTCCCCACCTGGTTGATGTCTGAAACTTTGGCAAGAAAATCATTTAAAAATTTAGGAAGAAATTAGACATCCTAAATGCCCTCTCCTATTTTACCACCCAGGTAAGTAGTGGAAAACTAAACATTTATTCTCAGGAGAAATTAAACCAAATGATCTCTGGAGAAGGGGCTGAGCTAGTCATAGGGCTCTGCACTGAGAGCATGGGATTAAACAAATATTGACAGAGGTAATGTGGAGCTCCAGCCTACTCATGCATTCAGCACCCAGGACACTGGTGCTCCAAGTGCTAAATGAAAGCGTGCCTGAGGAATCTGATTAGCTCCCCACCCAGCAAAGACCTAAAGATGCTGATAACAGCTTCACCAATGAAATGGCTCAGCCAATTGAAAAGCTCCAGCTATATGCTCAGAGTTTCCAATCAGTTTTTTAGTGCTTCCATTCAGAAAATCAACATCATCAGACATTTGACAAAAATATCTAACATGAAAGGCAGACATTTAAAAAAAGAAAAAAAAAGACAACAACCACAAAAATACTTGAAGGATATGGCTTAGGGAGAAGAAAAAAAATTCAAACAAAACTTATCATTAATATCCTTACAGTGGTTTTATACATGTCATATAAACTGAAACAAGAGCATAATATCGTTGTTTTTTTTTTTTAAAAGCAGAACATTCAAAAGGCAAAAGGGGCCCTAGCTAGTTTGGCTCGGTGGATAGAGCATCGACCCGTGGATTGAAGGGTCACAGATTCAATTCTGGTCAAGGGCACATGCCTGAGTTGCAGGTTCAATCCCCAGTAAGGGGTGTGTGTGCAGGAGGCAGCTGATCAATGCTTTTCTTTCATCACTGATGTTTTTATATCTCTCCCTCTCCCTTCCTCTCTGAAATCAATAAAAATAAAAAGAAAAGAAAAGAAAAGGCCAAAGGGCCCTGGCCAGTGTTGTCCCACTTAATCAATTGGTGCACCAAAAGGTCACCAGTTTGACACCCGGTCAGGACACATGCCTAAGTTGTGGGTTTGGTCCCTGGTCAGGGTGCATGAGAGGCAACTGATTGATGTTTCTCTCTCACATCAATGTTTCTCTCTCTCTTCCTTTCCCTTCCTCTCTTAAAAAAATCACTAAAAATATATTGAAAATAAAGGTAAAAGAAGTTCTTAAAAGTAAAAAATATCCCCCCCCCAAAAAAAATCAATAGAAGTATTAGAAGAGAAAATTGAGGAAATCTCCTAGAAAGTAGTGAAAAGACATAGAAAGTTGGAGAGAATAAATAGGAAAATCAGAGAGCTTCTCCAGGAGGCTCACCTTCTAAATAATAGGAGTTCCATAAACCAAAACAAAACAAAACAAAAACAGAAAATGAAGTGGAGGAGATGATCAAAGAAGTACATGAAGAAATTTTTTCAAAATCAAAGGACAGATTAAAAGAATCCATTGAGTGACTGACAGAATGGATGAAAATAGACATATATCAAGACAAATCATTATAATTCAGAACACTGAAAACAAACAGGAGGTCCTACAACCCTGTTTTCCCGAAAGTAAGACATCCCCCGAAAATAAGACCTACTTCCAGTTTTGCCTCTCACTGTAATATAAGGCATTCCCCCAAAATAAGACCTCCCTGATAATAAGGCCTCCCCCAAACATAAGGCCTCCCCGAATATAAGACTCCTGAAGCTACTGTAAGGCATCTGACTCCTGATTTAAAGAGACCTCACACTGCCTGAACAGCTCCAGCTGTGCTGCGACCAATCAGTGAGCTGGTTTGTGATAACAACTACTACTGTACCATATACAGGTAATAAATTTCCTTTTTGTTTTGTTCAACAATAAATGTGTACCATATTCTTCTTCATGGAAACATAAGACATCCCTTGAAAATAAGACCTAGTGCATCTTTGGGAGCAAAAATTAATATAAGACACTGTCTTACTTTTGGTAAAACAGGGAAGTTTCCCAGTGGATTGGGAAACAGGTCAGGAATTAGAATGTCTTGACTGTGTATTAGAAGCACTGGAAGTTAGAAGATACTTAAGCAATGCTTTCAAAATTCTGAAAGAAAATTACCCCTAATTTCATATTTTATACCCAACCAAACTATCAATCAATTTTGAAAGTAGAAAAAGACATTTTCAGTCATTTGAGATAAAAAAAAATTTTTTTTTCGTGGACTCATGAGGATGCTGGAGGATGTGTTTACCAAAATAAGGTATTAACCAAGAAAACACAGACAATGGGAATCTGACACAGGAGAGAATCCCCCAGGATATTAGTGGCTATATTGCAGGTTGAACACAATGCAGCAAGCCTAGAGGGTAGCTAGCCTAAATCAATCTAGATCAGAAAGCTCCAGGAGAAATGTCTTCAAGAAAATAAAACTGGTGAAATGTCATTTGAATGTACTGAGAAGAGATTTCAATAACTGAAAGAATTTGGCATTGAGTACAAAGAAAACTAAGTGAATAGAGTAGGGGCCATAATTATTAACTCCAGGGGAAATAAAAACATGTACATGAAAAGAGAAGTGATCATAGTCCATCCCAGGGCTTATTGTGTAAACACATGGAAATAGTATTTACCTGGTGATAATAATGTAAACACTGGCTGTTGCTCTAACCAAATTATTACATGGCTATGTTGGGTGGATGGGGGCCAGGAAGTGTGAGTGGGTTGTTGGAATGAGAAAGACCATAAGTAGTGCCTAAAACTGAAAAATCATGAAGTAATAATACAATTACATTTTTAGGAAATTGTGATAAATGCCAAAAGAATGAGTCATAAAAATTTAAGGTGTATAGATGAGGGACAGGGCTCTTCTTTTTCCTGTCTTACACCACTATTTAACTCTGAGCTATATGAATGAAGAACTTTAAAAAAAAATTAAAACTTTGCTGTAATTTCTATCCTACCATGTACAAGCTGAGGCAGATAGATTCAGGAAGCAATGCTAAAGAGACAGAGATGAAGAATCCAGGATCCTAAAAGAATGAATAGGGAAGGAAAGAGCATATGTGAGAGGAATTGTGGTATTTCCTCAAATAGGCAGACCCAGGCTAGTAGTGAGACCACCTTAGACTCATCCAGGAAACCTGCATACATAACACAACCTTTAAATTTGACCTTCAGGATGCAGCCCTGTTCCACCAGGGATGGCAAGTGGGAGCTTCCTCAGGGAAGGCTGCATGGGATGGAAGTGTCTGGAATCCAAAGCAGCCATGGCTCCCCACCCTTTCCTCTGCTCCTCTCCATCCTTTGCTCCACCCTCTACCTGCTCCTGGCCCTAAGGACTCCTGCCTGGAGGACTTGTGCTCAGGCTTGCAGAATCAAACTGGCTGAGCGGTTAGGTTGCACTTTAGAGCTAGCAGACAATCCTGGCTTTACTTTGCCTCCCCACTCTGGCCCCCCACATCCTCTATCCCAGTCATGGTTAGGCCTGTAATATCTGGGCAGACAGCGCAGCTGACCCACCTGCTCAGCTCCACCAGACATTCCACACTCAGACAGTGGTGCCAGGAGTAAAGCTGCAGAGAAAGGGAAGGTATTAGGGGAGAATTAAGGTGAGGAAGTGAGTCAGCTCAGCATAAGCCTGCAGGCATCCGGGGGAGTTCTCTTCCTGCCTGGCAGTGGCAGTCACTTGTTTCAGCTTTCAAGTGGGCCTGGGAGTGTTGCTGAACTGAGGCTTGCTCTGCCCCACTGAGCACTGGGTGGGAGGAGAGAGCTGGCTGAGCTGCTGCAGCCTCCTCATCCACAGAGCATCCCTGGTGGGCCCCCCAGTCAGAAGGGAGCAGCTTGGGATAATTGGATGTTGCAAGCCAGCAGGTTTCTTTTTCTTGGGTTTGTGTGCCTTGTGCAAGATGGAACGAGACTGGAAAGGAGACTCTAGGAAGGAGCTGACTCGGCTTCATCCGCAGGAGCTGCTCACCAGGAGGATGGTAGATGGGCTTTGGGGCCTGACAGGCAGGAACAAACCCCTAGAGCTCAGAGGAAAACTGTCTGTATAGAGTGGGTGGTCTTGCAGTTCGAATTCAGGCTCTTGACCTTGGACAAGACACCGACCTATTGGAAACTATTTCTTCATAGGACATATCCTGGAAACCAAACTACCTCATCCAGTTGTGGTCAAATTCATCATTCATTCATCCATTCATTCACTCCATAAACACTCTGAAATGTCAGGATCTGAGCTCGTTTAGCGAGAATTTTATTTTTAATTTTTTAAAAAATTTATTTTTATTTCAGAGAGGAAGGGAGAGAGAAAAATATCAATGTTGAGAGTGAATCATTGATTGGTTGCCTCCTGCATGCCCCCCACTGGGGATTGAGCCCACAGTCCAGGCATGTGCTCTGACCTGGGACACATGGGCCCCAACCACTGAGCCACATTGGCCTTTTTTTTTTTTTTTTTAGCAAGAATTTTCAAAAAGTAAAACACCACACACTCAGGATGAAGACTATAAAAACGAAATAAAAAAAAATAAACAGAAAATAGCAAGTGCTGGTAAGGCTATGGAGACATGGGAACCATCATGCACTGTAGGTGGATACATAGAATGGTGCAGCCACTGTGGAAGCAATATGAGCTTCCTCTAAATATTACACATAGGATTACCGCAGACCCAGCATATACCCTTCTGCTTCTGGTCATGCACCCAAAAGAACAGTCCTGAAGAGTTATTTGTGCACCCATATTCATAGCACAAAGCCAAGCAGTGGAAGCAACTCAATGTGTCCACTGAAGGATGAATGGATAAATGAAATGTGGCTTCTACATATAATGGAATATTATTCAGCATTAGAAAGGAAGGGAACCCCTTCACATGCTACAATATGGATGAATCTTGAGGAGTTTGTGAAATAACTTAGCCAGAAAAAGAAATAGCATATGATTCCACTTATATGAGGTACCGAGAGCAGTCAAATTCATAGACACAGAAAGTAGAAGGGTAGTTGCCAGGGGCTGGGGAACCAGGGAAAGGAGGAATTGTCCTTAATAGGTTTAGTTTCAGGTTTTCAAGATGAAAGACTGGGAAAAACTCACTTTAACTCGGTCCTGTGGGCTTCACAGTTTCCTAGGTGAACAACATTTCAGAATTTTCTGAAAGTCAATTAAAAAAAAGTGATGAAACCTTCTTTTTCATTTCTCCTTCTTGCTAGCTGAAATGTGGATTCGATGGCTACATTTGGAGTTCTGGAGACTAGTTGAACGACAATGTGAATATACTTATCAATGTTTAAATATGTCTATGACTCACCAGCATTTTGTGTTGTGGGATACGTAATGCGTGTACATTTGTGTAGTGAGAGTATTAAACAGAACTGCTTGGAAATTCTCTTGTGAGCAAGGACAGCTATATCAGAGAGTAGTCGTCCTACAAATCCATTATCTCGTCTTTAAATGATAGATCTCCCAAGTCTTGAGGGGGACTAAGAGCACAAGAATAAAGACTACATCTTCTAGGATCAGGTGCAGGTATTTGTGTCCATGAGATTCAGTCTGGCCACTGGGATATAAGAGGAAGTGTCCTGTATAATTTTCTGAAAGTGTATTAAAAGAAAGTGATAAACTTTCTTTTTCTTTCCTCCTTCTATTTAGCTGGAATATAGATGTGACGGCTGGTGCTCAAGTAGCCAATGGAGTTTAAGCAGCCAAGCCTCGTGCAGAGGAGAGGGGAGCAAGATGGGAAGGACCATACCTTGAAGCAGTGTAGCAGCCCTGTAGCATACCTGTGCCATGAACTAGGAGTCACATGCAGCAGCGTTGTTAGTGATCACCAGTGCCTGGACACAATTCCAATAACCACCAACAGGAGGGCTGCTAAGTAAACCGAGGGGTGTTTCCATAACAGAGTCGAATGAGCTACCACCAAGACATCTACACAGGCAGCCCTCCCAAAAAATCATGTTGCGCAGAAGAAGCAAGCCACAGAAGAAACTGTGCAGTCATAGAAAATCCAAACGGGGCAACTCTAGACAATGTGTTATCTAGTGAGACATACATTCATGGCCATTCTACAAAAAAAGGCAAGAAAATGGGCCACAGCAGACTTAAGACAGAGCTTGGAGGAGCAGAAAGGGAGTGACTGGCTATCCCGGAGGAGAACGCAGGAGACTTCTAGGATTCTGGTCAGATTCTACTTCTTACTGTGGGAGTGAGAGGGCGAAGGGAGGACGGGGGTTTGACATGTGGATGTTTGTTTTGGAGTTAGTCTAACCTCTAGGCATGCTATTCTGCTTTCTCCCAAATGTGGGGAGACAGGCAGGGAGGCAGAGTTGAGAGTCTGTTTTGACAGTGCAGGGGAGAGAGGATGAATGTCTCTTCCCTCTTCCTTCCTTGTCAGCAATAATGACTCATTCCACCACCATTTAGCACTTACTCCATTCTGCTCGAATTACTGTTAGCTGTTAACACGTCTGTCTCCCTCTGTCATTAATTTATTCATTCAGCAGACAATCACTGAAAATCCTAGTGTCAGAAGGAGGGAGAGGGTGACAGGAGGGAGTTAACCAATAAAAATGAACAAACCTGGCCTCTTTCCTCCTGCAGCTCCGAGTACAGTGGGGAACAGACAGGTCTCCACCAACTGGCCTCATCTGGCCCCGGCCTTTCAGGGCCTGGATCCTAGTATAAGTGAGATTAAAGGAGCATTTACCTGGAGGCCCAGAGAAGCCTTCCCACAGCTCTGTCCCCTCTCCACCTAGCACTGGGGATTGCTGTTTAGGGCCCATATGCAGATCACAGGTCAGTGCGCAGTTCTTCCAGCTTAAAATACAGGCTGCATTGAATGTCCCTAGAAAGGGACTTCAGAGAGTCCCAGGTCTGGGGTCACTGTCTCCCAGACTATTGGTTAGATTCATCTGGGGTGCAGGTTCTCAGGCCTCTGCCCTGAAGGGTCTAGCCTCACAGGTCTAGTATGGAACTCAAGAATCTGGATGTCAAATTCACCCCTTTGGTGTCACATGTTTGTCCAGTGACATATATATTCTGCCCTCTTCTGAATGTGAGACATATCTCACCATCTGGGAGGCCTTGACATGACTGATGGGAGGACTAGCAGGGTGGCCTCTTCATTCCCAGGAAAGTGCTGGACCCGCCGAGGTAGAGAAGGCCTTATTCATTTCTGTTGTCTCCAACTTCTTGCTGGTTACTGAATGTTTGTGGATCCAAAGTGAGCCAAGAACCAATGAGATAGAACCCAGTATTTTTCTGAAACGTCAATAAATCTTGCTCCTAACTTTGAAACACCTCAAAGATTCTTCTATGAGCATCTTTGTTAACCTGAAAACATTCAGAGGTGGTGCAGTGAGGCGGGAAGAGTTTGGCTCTGGGCATGGTTTTCATCGCTGTTCTTGCTAGTCATGTGACCTTGGGCAATCATGTGACTTCTCTGTGGCATCTAGTTTGTGAAGTGGACCTGCTAATAATGGTACACACTTTGAGGGTTGTTCTGAGGATTAGTAGTTCACATGTGAAGCTGTTAAAATAGTGCAACACGTGGTACTAAAAAGAATGGTAACTGTTACCATTGTGTTCTTGCTTTTGTCTGACAGTGAAAAGGTGGGGCAGCCTTGGGTGAAGCTCAGGAAAGGAGAAGGGATCTCTCTGGAGCCAGTCAGCTTCCTTGAATAAAAGATGGTTGGAGGCTGTGAGGGGCGCTCTGAAACCAAAAGGGAGAGCACATGCCAAGGGCAGAGTTCTATACAGGCCACGACTGGACTGCGCTGGTTGGGATGCTTTTGTGGCTCCTGGAAAACTCACTCCTGGGTGCATTTGGCTCTCTGGAACCTGCTTCTTTTCACCATGCTGACACCTGTGGAGTTCCTGAAAAGGCTCATGTACTTGCTTTTGAAGTCTGGGAGCAAGTGGGGAGAAACTGGAGACAGACTGGTTTCTCAGAGGCCTCCATAGGCACTTTCCCTGTCTGCACATTAGGTTCCTCTCTTGAGAACAATGAAGGAGCCACACATATGGATAAACTCAGATGTGCTAAGAAAAAGAGGGTTGTCGGTTATGTGGCAGCTGACTTGAGATCAGAGGTGATCTAGGGAGGGGATAATATTGGGAAGCTCCTCCACAATCCAAGGCAGTTTCCTTCCCAAAGATTTATGTCCAGAGTTGTTATCCTATTTTACAGGTAAGAAAACTGAGTCACAAAGCAATTAAACAATTAGGAGGTGTGGAAATAAATGAAGACCACCCACAGGGAAATAAGCAAAAGCTCTCTATTATGAGTTTGCTAGAGCAAGGGAGCCAGCCACCATGGCTTGCTTTTGGTGGCGAGTGGGATGGTGAAGTTGCATGGTGGAGAAGGGGAGGACTCGGGGTGTGCTCTGATTGGAGGCTGTAGGCATGGGGAACAGCCTTGGTGGGACTTTCCCACTAAGGAGCATCTCAGGAAAGCTGGTGGCTCCCAGCTGGAAACTAGAGGCCAGCATTTCACGTGCAGCTGTTTCTCCAGCTGCTACATCTGCACAAAGGAGGTTTGGCTCTGTCCACACCTGGGGGGAGTTGCTCCTAAGGCTGTTGATTCCATCACTTCCCATCTTCGTGGGCCTGAGCGGCTGCTTCTCTGAGCTCCATGAGGACTTGAGGCATCGTTACCGCCACTCGCCACTCTGTGGAGGGAAGAGACAATAGAGAGAGTGGGTTCAGAACTTTTAATGCCCTGGAAGGGTTGAGGCACAGATGAGTTTCTGATTTACCCAAACCAGAATCCTCAAGCACTGTCCATTCTAACATGCTGTTTCTGGCTTAACCAGGCCCAGGGGCCATTTGCATTTACTTTACTTGTGTCTGCACAGACAGGACCCCTGTTGATTTTTAGCTTGTTCTCCAGCAGCTGGATTTTATTCCTTTGAGGACAGGGGTAGTTTTGGTGCATTTTCAAAACATTTCTGAGGATTCTGGGCCATTCCCTGTGCTTCAGATCCTCTCCCCTGCAAGATGGGAGACACCACAGCCAGGGGGGCTTGGAGAGGTGGGAATGTTGAGCCTCAGGCCCCTCATCTGTAAAATGGAGCTGATGGTCGTACCTCTGGGCGTGGTGCAGAGTCACCGAGGACTGTGGGAAAGCATTCAGTGCAGCGCCTGGCATGCACTTAACACTTGGGAAAAGGGAACTGCCAGTTTGTTCTGTGGCTGGAGTTGTAGCAACCCCACAGATACAGGTCCTTCCAGACTGCAGTCTGGTCTAGACTAGAGAGATGAAGTG
The DNA here is from genome assembly GCA_011751065.1 of Lasiurus cinereus. Classification (NCBI taxonomy): domain Eukaryota; kingdom Metazoa; phylum Chordata; class Mammalia; order Chiroptera; family Vespertilionidae; genus Lasiurus; species Lasiurus cinereus. Next base: position 926,538 of record JAAGEH010000367.1, read on the forward strand.
CCCCCTTGGGAAGTTCCTGAGCGTAATCATAGGCACCAGACACAGGTATCTCCTCTCTTTCTCTAATCTGTTCTTTCAACAGGTAGTTTTGAGACTATCACCCATCAAAACTAGATGTTGGGATGTAGAGGTGAACTGGATAGGTAGGTGCTCAGTGCTGCTTCTTGTCAGTGGGAGACAGTCATTCAACAGTCACATAAGAAATAAGGTAAAGTGTGATGAGTGCCAGGAGGAAAATGGCTGCTCAAAGGGGATAGAACCCAGTTTTGATCATTTGGGGAGATGCCAGGACAGGAGGGCTTCTGACGAAGAGACCTTTAAACTGAGGCTTTGAGAAGACAAGCTCTGCTTTGCCCACTTTCCATTGCCTGGGTTCTTTCCATCGAAAGTATTTCTGAAGTGCCTCCTCTAGGTTTTCACTATCCTAGCCATATTGCGAGGGATCTGAGAGAAAGAGCAGTGCTAGGCCACTGTCCCCAGTGTGTTTGAGTGGCGAAACACATCCCAGGGAGACTGATGAACAATGCGAAGAAATAGATAATGGCAATGGGGGGAGAGAGCTTCAAGGTGTAAGCACATCTCTCTAGTTCTGGGGAGGGACAGGTAAAGTCAGCAGGAGTGGTTCCTGGTCCTGAAGGATTCAAGGGAGTTGTACAGGTGCAGAGGAGCCAGAAGGAGTGGGCTCCCAAGGGGACGGCAAAGTGGGTAGGTCACTGGAGCACTGAGAGGTGTAGAAATAAAGTTAGCAGAGAGCAAGCCTAGGATATCCACCAAAGGAGCTGCATGTAGACCCACCCGCAGGCAATGGGGAACTAAGCGAAGACTCTTGAGGAAGTAGCATTGTGATCTGAAGAATGGATGGAGGGTCTACATGGATTGAGACTATGTGGCCAGTACTGACCCAGTAGGGTTCACCCAGATGGCTGTTCAGACCTGAGTTTCAGCAGAATTGTTGTCAAATTACCAACCCTTTGGGAGAAGTAACCAGAAAGTTATCAGTTAGTATCAGATCCTTTCCAAATATGGCTTACAACTGGTTTCTGTAAAAGAGTGTTTTAATGGTGGGGGTGGGGGTGGAGGTGCGAAGGGAGGCGGGCATGAGGAGGGAGGAGCTGGGTGAAAGCCTTGCAGGGTTGCTGCAGGCAGGTTGGGTGGTATCCAGAGGAAGGAAGACTGAAATTAAGGACTCCGAAGGAGGGCCTGGCTCCAGGACAAAGAGCAATGAATTGAGGTGATGTGTATAAATCCTAGCAGGGCTTCTGTGTGGTTTTGGGCAATTCCTTGACTCTTCATTGATAAAAGGAGGTGGTAGCCTTAGGGCCTAGCCTGGTGCCTGGTTCGCAGTAGGCATTCAGTAATTAGTTAATTATTTATTTATTAATCATTAATTAATCCATTTTAAGGTTTCCAAATGCTTTGAATTTCTGAACTCAGAATTTTGCCCTGACTGGGTACTCCAAGCAAGATCATTACTAGATATGAGTCCTCTCAGATGTCCTGTTTTAAAATCTTAGGGCATTTGCCTCTGGGCTATTCCTGAACTAAGAACAAAAGGAGCACAGAGGAAAAATGTCTTCATGATTTGAGAAGTTACCAATAGCCAAGCGTAAACTGATTTTTTTCTAATTATGGTCATTTTATTGGCATAGCAGCCTGAAACAGTTGTGGGAAACATGGCATTTTCTTTTCTTTCTTTCTTTTTTTTTTTTTAAATATATTTTTTATTGATTTTTTACAGAGAGGAAGGGAGATAGAGAGCTAGAAACATCAATGAGAGAGAGAGACCTCGATCAGCTGCCTCCTGCACACCCCCTACTGGTGTGCAACCAAGATAAATGCCCTTGATTGAAATGGAACCTGGGACTTTTCAGTCCGCAGGCCGTTGCTCTATCCATTAAGCCAAACTGGTTTCAGCGAAACATGGCATTTTCATAAGTAGTACTTCATTTTCAGTATCCTGGAGGAGTTCATTGTTTTAAGGAACTCTACAAGTTTCAAGTCAAGTCTCTTCCCATCCCCAGCCCCCTTCGTCCCCGCCGCCCCACCACCCGCCGCTTTGCCCTTTCAGCTCCCCCACCTCCCTTCCACTCTATCACCATACTGTTGTCTGTGTCTATGTGTTTTATATATATGTGAATTTTGCTTAATCCCTTCACCTTTTTTTCCATCCAGCCCCTAACCCCACCTCCACTCTGACAACTGTCACTCTGTTCTATGTACCTATACTTCTGTTTCTATTTTGTTTGTTAAATTATTTTGTTCATTAGGTTCGACATATAAGTGATATCATATGGTATTTGTCTTTCTCTGACTGGCTTATTTCACTTAGCATAATACTCTCCAGGTCCATTCATGCTGTTGCAAAAGGTAAACTATCCTTTAAAAAATTATTTTATTTTTTAAATAATTTTTTTTATTGATTTCAGAGAGGAAAGAAGAGGGATAAAAATGAAAATAATGAGAGAGAAACATTGATCAGATACCTCCTGTACGCACACTACTGGGGATTAAGCCCAAAACCCAGGCATGTGCCCTTGCCCGGAATCAAACCAGGGACCCTTAAGTCTGCAGGCCAATGTTCTATCCACTGAACCAAACCAGATAGGGGTCCCTCCACCCCACTTTTTTTTTTTTTACATCCCATTGTGTACCACAGCTTTTAAATCAATAAACAATAAGTGCTGATGAGGATGTGGAGAAAAGGCCACCCTCGTGGGAATGTAGACTGGTGCAACCACTGGGGAAAACAGTATGAAGTTTCCTCAAGAAAATAAAAATGGAACTGCCTTTTGACCCAGTGATCCCATTTCTGGAAATATATCTGAAGAAACCCAAAACATTAATTTGAAAGAATATATGCACCCCTATATTCATAGCAGCATAATTTACAATAGCAAAGATCTGGAAACAGCCCAAGTGCCCACCAGCAGATGAATGGATTAAAAAATCCTTTTATTTATTTATTTTTATTGTTTAAAGTATAGCAAATAGTAGTACATATGCCTCCTTTTTCCCCACATTGACTTCCTCCTAGCTTCCTCCAGCTTCCACCAGCACATGTCTTCCTCCCATCCCACTCCAGTGTCTTATGTCCACTGGTTATGCTTATATGTATGCATACAAGTCCTTTGGTTGATTTTTTACCTCTCCCCAACAACCCTCCCCAGCCTTTCCGCTGTCGTTTGACAGTCTGTTTAATGCTTTACTGTCTCGGTATCTACTTTTATTCATCAGTTTATAATGTTTTTTTTATTATCCATAAATGAGTGAAATTGTGTGGTATTTTTCTTTCACTGACTGGCTTATTTCACTTAGTATAATGCTCTCCAGGCTATTGCAAAACAACAATGAGGGACCATCTCACACCTGTCAGAATGGCTATCATCAACAAATCAACAAACGACAAATGCTGGAGAAGATTCAGAGAAAAAGGAACCCTCCTTTACTGCTGATGGGAATGCAGACTGGTGCAGCCACTGTGGAAAACAGTATGGCATTTCCTCAAAAAACTAAAAATGGAACTGCCATTTGACCCAGTAACCCCACTTCTAGGAATATATCTCAAGAAAAGAGAAACACCAGTCAGAAAGGATATATGCACCCCTATGTTAATTAATAGCAGCACAATTCATAAGAAAATCCTTTTAAATGTCACATCTCCAATGCTGGGCTACCTGCAATTTCCAGGGACAGTTGGGGAACCCTCCTAGAAAGAATTGCTTCCTCACTCACAAACATCCAAGTATACTTTTTTTGTTTGTTTCATCCATTTATTTTTTTAAATTATTATTATTATTTAATCCTCACATGAGGTTATTTTTCCATTGATTTTTAGACAGAGTGGGAGGGAAAGGGAGCAAAGGGAGAGACAGAAAAAGAGAGAGAAACATCCATGTACATCACCTGGTTGCTTCCCACATGCAACAAGGCCCTGGGAGCTTACAACTGAAGAACATGCCCTTGAGAGAGAATCAAAGATGGTGGCATAGGTAAACACCTACGCTGCTGCCTCGCACAACAATTTCAAAACTACAACTAAAAGACAGAACGGACATCATCCAGAACCACAGGAAAGCTGGCTAAGTGGAAATTCTACAACTAGAGGGAAAGAGAGGGGCTCACGGAGACCCAGAGGAACTGCAAAAAGCTGAGGTATGGAGATGCGTGTGTGGAGAGAGCAGGTGCCCAAGTACCAGGCTGGTTTTTTCTGGCGGGAGGGAAACGGAGACTCTCAAAGGCATTAAACCCCTTATCCTACGACACTAAACCCCAGATCCAGCCGAAAGTCCTATGGGAGGAGTTTGGACTGTGAAAAGGGAGAGGTGCACGGAAATTTAAGGGAGTCTCAAAAGATCAGAGGTCTGGTGGCGCATACGGCACTGGGCACAGAAGACAGACTGCTGATTGTGCCGCTGGCTTTCTCGAAAGGGCGGGAGATAGACTCTCCCAACTGTGCCACTTCTGACTCCACTAAGCCCCTGTTTCGAGTGAAACCCTGGGGACCTAGACTCATGTGGTCCTGAGGCGCAGGGGAGCCAGAAAGGCAGTGGTCTAGAGGCACTGTGCGCAAGCACAAGGACTGCTCCAGCAATTACCCAGTCACATGAGACTCAGGGGCCGTGGAGGGCGGGGCCGACTGGAAGGCAAGGCGGTCCCTTAAGCCCTGAGACACCACCCATCCCAAGCTCAACAGAGAGGCTTCTGCGGTTTTGCAAGTCTGGTATCATAAGGCTGAATCCAACACAGAAGTTCTCCAGGCATAGTGAAAATGCCAAGACAAGGGAAGGGATCACAAACAAAAGAAATGGAGGAAAACAAATGACTGGATATAGAGTTCAAAACCACACTTATAAGATTTTTCAAGAATATCCTAGATAAAGTTAGCGACAGCCAAGAGGAGATGAAAAAGGACCAACTAGAGATGCAAAAGATCCAACTAGAGATGGAAAAGGTCCAACTAGAGATGAAAAAGGACCAACTAGAAATTAAACATACACTGACTGAAATAAAAAATATTATACAGAGTCCTGAAGCAGACTAGAGAAAGGCAAGAATCAAGTCAAAAATTTGAAATATAAAGAAGCAGAAAACACTCAACTGGAAAAGCAAGAAGAGAGAAGAATCCAAAAATGTGAAGATAATGTAAGGAGACTCTGGGACAGCTTCAAGCGTACCAACATCAGAATTGTGGGGGTGCCAGAGGAAGAGAGAGAGCAAGATACTGAAAATCTATTTAAAGAAATAATGACTGAAAACTTCCCACATCTGGTAAGAGAAATAGACTTACAAGTCCAGGAAGCACACAGAACCCCATATAAAAGGAATCCAAAGAGGACTACACCAAGACACATCATAATTAAAATACCAAGAGCAAAAGACAAAGAGAGAATATTAGAAGCAGCAAGAGAAAAACAGTTCATTACCTACAAGGGAGCACCCATACGACTGTCAGCTGATTTCTCAACAGAAACGATGCAGGCCAGACGGGAGTGGCAAAAAATATTCAATGTGATGAATAGCAAGAACCTACAACCAAGAATACTCTACCCAGCAAAGCTATCATTCAGAATTGAAGGGCAGATAAAGAGCTTCACAGATAAGAAAAAGCTAAAGGAGTTCATCAACTCCAAACCAGTATTATATGAAATGCTGAAAGGTACTCTTTTAGAAGAGGAAAAAGAAAAAGGTAAAAGACAAAAAATTATGAACAACAAATACATATCTATCAACAAGTGAATCTAAAAATTAAGTGGATTAAAAATTTGATCAACAGAATAAACTGTTGAATATAATAGAATCAGGAGCACAGAAAGGGAGTGGACTGATAACTCTCAGGGGGAAAGGGGTGAGGGGTGTACAGGGAGAGACTGGACAAAAATCATACACCTATGGATGAGGTCAATGGGAGGGAGGTAAGGGCAGAGGGAAGGGTGGGAGTTGGGTGGAGAGGTGCTATGGAGAAGAAAAAAGAGAAACAAATGTAATAATCTGAATAATAAAGATTTAATTAAAAAAAAAAAAAAAGAACATGCCCTTGACTGCAATCAAACCTGGGACCTTTCAGTCCACAAGTTGACGTGCTATTTACTGAGTCAAACCAACCAGGGCCCAAGTATTCGTAGGTAACACAGTTTGTGTTCAGAGACACCCACACTCACATTGACACAGTCCCACTCCTGCCCACGATGCTCTCACACTTCGTTGTGGCACACGTGTATGCTCACACGTGTACACATGCATGCTCACAAATGCAACACATGCATGCTCACATGTGCACACATGCTTGCAGACTGCTTTGCTTACTGTCAAAGGAACTGCACATGTGGAGCAGAGCAGCTGGACCCATTTCTCCAGAGAACAACTGTTGCTTTTCAGTTAGAAACATAAAATCCAGGATCAGAGGCCCCTGGGGCCCCAGGTCAGTCAGCCTGCAGAGGAGACGCAGTTTCTTAGGCATCCTCAGTTGAAAATGTTCGCCCCCTCCCCCCACTCCCCTGCCACTTTGATCGCTGGTGGAGAACTGGATTCTGTTTTTCAAAGATGTCTTAAGTAATTAGCCCAAAAGCCAGTCCTGGTGGAAGAGGTTTCTCTTCCTCCCTCTAATGGGTTTTGGAGTGGCCACCAAATGACAGGCGCTGTGGTAGGCACTCGGGGTTTGACAGTGGACCAGTTACTATCGCTCCTGTCCCGGCAGAGCTTAGTCTTTGGGGATTGCTAGTCTTCTATTGCTGCCATAACAAAATTCCCACCCACTTAGAGCTTTAAAACGACCTACATTTAGTATCTCATAGCCCTGTAGGTCAGAGGTACAGATTGGCTGGACTGCTCAGGGTCTCACAAGGCTGAAATCAAGGTGGTGACCAGCGGGGCTCTCGTCAGAGGCCTGTGGGAAGAATCTACTTCCAGGCCCATTAAGCTGCTGGCAGAACCCAGTTCCTTGCTGCTGTACGACTGAAGTCCCTGTTTCCTGGCTGGCTGCTAGCTACAGACTGCCTTCATTCCTAGCGCCTCTCTCTGCCTGTGAGCTCCTACCTCTCAGAGCAAGTCAAACCCTTCTCTGCTTGGACTCTCTCTGACTTCTACTGCCTCCAGATTGAGAAATTCTCTGCTTTTAAGGGCTCATGTGATTATACTGGATCCACCTGGATAACCCAGGACAGTCTCTCTACTTCAGTCTGTAACTTTAATCACATATGCACAGTCCCTTTAGCCATGTAACATATTTCAGTCACAGGTTATGGGGACCAGGGCACGGACATCTTTGGGGGCCATTCTGTCTACTAGAGAGCTATAGAGAAGTAAGCTATTTTAACAATATACACTGATAGATCTTAATAAAGGGGAGGTAGAAAGTTGCAATGGGAACAAGGAGCAGAGACATCTAGATCTTTTGAGAGGAGACTGGTAAGGCATGGCTGGCTTCCTAAAGCAAGTAACATGTTAGGTGAAATGTGGAGAAAGGGCTCTGAATCAAAGGGTCAACTCTTCCAGGCAGTAAGTACTGTGCTTGGAGAGACCTGGAAGGGCTGTGCCTTAGAGCAGTGTAGGCAAACTCATTAGTCAACAGAGCCACAGTTTGCCAACCACTGCCCTAGAGCAACATTCACTTTCTTGCCTTTAGCTCAGCATGGATTTCTGACTATGGGATCTTTAGAAGGGTCTGATGGACCAAGTCTGCACGCAGGGGAAGGCAGGAGAGAATGGGGGTCCTGTTACTTAGCCCCCATGAGGTCGGGGCTCTGCAAAGGGAAGAGTTTGGGCACCAGCAGAGCTTCCCACCTGCCCCAAACGTCCTGGGGCACGAGGGTATGTGAACCTCTCCCTCTTTGCGTCTGATGCCCTCCTTTGTCAGGTGCCCTCCTTCCCCATCTCTCCACTTATAGCAGAGACTGAATTATTTTTTAAAAGGAGCCTCAATGCAAAATTCTTTAGTTCACGTATTCATATGGTCACTTATTAATTATAAAGTGTCTGTTGAGCACCTAACACAGGCCAGGTGCCTGCTAGGGGAACATGGCAGAGAACAAAGTAGAAGGGGCACCTACTACAAGCGAAATGGAAATGTTTCATTCAGGAACCTGGAAACCTCCGCTCACAACCTGTTGCTAGAGGCCGTGGAGAGTCTTTCTGCTCAGGTGGGTGAGAGTGGAAGCTAGAAGAGTGACAACTACCATTGGTTGAGCATTAACTACTTTGATACTATCATTGATACCCCTAAGTTACAGATGAGGAAACTGGGGCACGGGAAGTTTTATCCAATAGTGCCCAGACAATAGGTTGCAAAGCCAGTATTTAAATCTGACATTCCGGCTGCAGAAGTTGAGGCTCAAAGATAACATTAGGAGTGTCTGTATGTCTGCCAGATACCAGGCATTGTGCTTGGGCTCTGTGTAAGTCCTAATTGGATTCTTCTAATAACCCCACCTTCCCAATTTAGGCATGCAGAGGCACAGGCCCAGGACAGGTCAGTAACCAGTGTGTGTCAGCATTGGGAGCTGAGCTCCTTTCTGCCCAGTTCCAAAGTGATTTCCTTGGAGGATGTGGGGAGAGTCAGCTGTGGGGAGAAAGGAGCCAGTGGAGAAGGAGAGTTAGAGGGAGAAAAGATGTTCTCAGGGTGGCATGATACTGTCAGAGCGGAGGCTGGAGGCAGGTGCAGGAGAGACCTGTGAAGGCAGCGAGGGGTTAATGTGGAGAAGCAATTTCTGGGCACAGCTGTATTATAAAGCTTCAAGGAGGAGTGAGCTATGACCATGTCAGGCCATGGAGAGGGAAGGGGTCCTTTGAGCATGGAAAATCCCACCTGTTTTCTGACAAAGGGGAGGGAGGCATGAGCTAGAGCAGAGGAAGTCGTGTGTGAGTGTTTCTGTGTGAGTGAAAGTGAAAGTGAGAGTGTGTGTGAATGTGTGAAAGTGAGTGTGTATGTGTGTGTGTGAGTGAATGAATGTGTGTTTGTGTGTTAGAGAGAGTGTGTATGTCAGTGTGTGTAGGGTGCAGGGGTTATATCCAGACTATGGGAAGGCTATTCTCAAGGAAGAGAGACCCTCTTTTCCTAAGAGCAGAAGAAAGCAGAAAAGGATAAATCTACCGAGAAATTCTTAGTGAAAGAGTGACAGGGGGATTTGTAAAATGAGACACCCATCTCTATCCTTCATACCTACCTCCATGTGATAAGACTGTGTTTATTTCCTGGGGCTGCCATAACCAATCACCACGAACTTAGGGGCTTAAGTCAGCAGAAATGAACTCTTCTCAGTTCTGGAGGTCAAAAGTCCAAAACGCCGATTTTGCAGGGTGGTTCCTTCTGGGGGCTCTGAGGGAGAAGCTGGTCCAGGCCTCTCTCCATGCGTGGTGACTGACAGCATTCCTCAGTGGTCCAATCTCTGCCTCCATCCTCACATGGTTCTTCTGTGTGTGCCTGAATCCAAATTCCCCTCTTCTTAGAAGAACACCAGTCACTGGATTAAGGCCTACCATAATCTATGACCTCATTTTAGCATGAGTACATCTGCAAAGGTTTTATTTCCAAATAAGGTCAAAATCACAGGTATTGGGATTTAGGATTTAAACATATCTTTCTTTGAGCACAATTCAATCCAGAACAGGGCACAAAGGATATAGTGTGTGGAAAGGTGCCCTGAAGGGTATAAAATGCTACAGGAATTCAAGGTCATACCAAAATCACTGGTTCAAGGGAACTTAAAGTTGAATGTATTCCTAAAGTAAACTATTTCTTCCAGAATTTATGTTTTACATAAAACCCCAGAGTGTCCAATAAAGGGTTTGTTGAAAGTAGTGTCCATCACTGACCAGCTCCTGGGAGAAAGCACTCTTAGCAAATTGACTTCCTCAGCGCTTGCTTCCTGGGAAGGCTTCCAGGGTCAACACACATGCTCCACACCTTCCCTTTAGGGGTTATGGGGAGACGGTGCCTCCCTACCGCCCCCTCCTGTCTCAGGTACCCTTTGCCTTGGATGGGGACTTATTGTTGGTTCTAACCATAAACCAAATGAGTCTCAACTCCCCCCATCTTTTCACCTTCCTTCCTCCCACTCCCTGGATTTCTAGTTTATCCATCTCAGAGCAGAAGTCCAGGTGTGTCTGGAAGGATGGGTGCCTTCGTGGATGATTTAGGCTATGTAGTTGCCGTAAGGGAAGTGGTGGCCAGAAGAGGGAACCGTTTCTCAGGGGCAGGAGGGGAAGGCCAGGAGCCTGTCTGGAACCCAGGCACTGTGCACTGTGCACTGTGCACTAACTAGCCTCTCCTCTCCTGGAACCTTGCTCAGCCACAGCAGCCCAGTCTCTGAGCAGGGAGGCAGCTTAAAATTGTTTCCTCCTGCCATTCGGAGTCCATTTGGGGTCAGGGGACCCTTAAAAAAGTTTTTGATCAGAACGACAGACCACTCTCCTAGAAATATACATAACTACCCACAGAAAAGTTCAGATAACTTTAAAAGTTTCCCTGACACCCTGAAGCTTATTCACGAACCCAAGGTTCATGACCCCAGATTGAATACACTCTCCACCTCGTTTTCTGAGAACACAGAATTCAGCCAGGGATAATCGGTTTGTTCCCATGTTGTCCATCTCCTTAAAGGGAAACCCAAAACTGAAGTGCAAAGTCTGGGACTCTTGTTCTAACCACAATATAGAGAGTTTTTTTCCATTAAATAAAAACTACTCCTCCCCTTTAAAGATGAGAATCTGAAGGATAACTTTGCTTTAGGGGATAGGAGAGGAAGTGATGGGAGCAGGAGGGACATATCAGCTGGAAAAGCACCTGTGGCCCCCTGTGTTTGTAAATGAGATTCACCCATCACCACACATTTGCAGTGGCCCTGGGATCCCACAGTAAACCAGTGTAGTGGGGTGACTGAGAGCAAGCAAAGCAAATGGGGTTCCAGCTTCTAAGGACCCTGTCCTCTGAAGTTAGTAGTATGTGCTCACAACGGGCTGTGCTGGGAGGCAGGAGACACCTAGAGTAGGACCTTAGACCCTCATTGAGGGCACCACAGAAGAAAGGTTTCCATAGCCCACTGATTTGCCTCTTCCCCAGACTAGCTAGAATCTGGGGGTGACATCTAGCAGGGAGAGCACCCCTATTGTCCAAAAGATGAATGGCTCTACAGAGATGCCCACCACCTTCTTTCTCATCCAGGAACACATGCCCTCCTCTTCCCCACATCCAAATCCCTTTAGCCTCTGGGTACCAACCCATCTCAAATGAGGGTGAGGAGAAAGATCCTGATGAACCAAAATTTGGGGATTAGATTCGGAAAGTCTTTATATAAGTGTTCTTTGGAGGTGGGGAACTCTCACAGAGTCAAGGGAGGTCTTAATTTGGAGATGTCCAAGTTTAGGGGAGCCCCTTCACCCTCAGTTGTCTCCAGGCTTTATTTTGGAGTTCTCATATTAGGATACCCCGGATTGGAGTCAGGATTTTTTTGTTTGAGGGGGTCTCCAGTTGTCTGAGGTATGGCCGTGTGCCTGGTCCAAGGGGCTGGGGTTCCTGCGTGACCTCCAAATCCGTGTCTCTCACCCCTTGCGACACCTGGGCCTGGAGAACTATTGAGCGGTCTGAGGGCGAGGATCCCTTCCCTTGCCCACCTCTCGGGACCGGCCAGAGACGCCCCGGGAGAGGACAGAGTGGGGGACCGGTGGGGGCGCACGAGCCAGGCCGAACTTGGGCCGTCGGGGGCCTGGAAGCTGGGATCTGGTTGGGGAGGACCAGCCGGGGTGTCGGGCGAGTTCTCTCGCGGGGCAGAGGGAGCGGCGGCGGCGCGCGGGCGAGAGCATGCCCGTTGGAGCCCGGCCTCGGGCGCGCCCCGGCCGCCGTCTCCACCTCCGTCTCCTTCTCCTCCTCCTCCGTCTCCTCCTCCTCCTCCACCTCCTCCTCCTCCACCTCCTCCTCCTCCTCCTCCTCCTCCTCCTCCTCCAGTCCCGCCGCCGCCGCAGCCAACATGGCTGCGCTCCTGAGCCCGGGAGGCGGCTGCTGCTGAGCGCCGCCCGTCACCGGGCCCGCCGCCCGCGCCCCCGCGCATGGCCCCCGCCGCCCCCCGGGCCCCGGCGCGCTAGGCTGCAGCGGGCGCTCGGGAGCCGGAGCCTCCCGGCGGGCGCGCGCGCCGCCATGGAGCCCCAGCGCCGGGAGCTGCTCGCCCAGTGTCAGCAGAGCCTGGCCCAGGCCATGACGGAGGTGGAGGCCGTGCTCGGGCTGCTCGAGGCCGCGGGCGCGCTGAGCCCGGGCGAGCGGCGGCGGCTGGACGCGGAGGCGGGCGGCTCCAAGGCGGAGCTGCTGCTCCAGCTGCTGCTGACCAAGGAGCAAGACCACTTCCCGGACCTGCGGGCGGCGCTGGAGAAGACACAGCCCCACCTGCTGCCCATTCTCTACCTGAACGGCGTCGTCGGGCCGCCGCAGCCCGCCGAGGGCGCCGGTGAGTGTCCCCCCGGCCGGCCTCGCGGCCCGCCTCCCACCACTTCTCTCTCCGGCCCTCGAGGGGAGCGCGGGAGGCCCCTGCTCTACCTGGCGCGGCCCGAGGGGACAGCCTCCCTCCTGAGCCGCCGACACTCCGCGTCACACCTCCTCCCTGGGCCGGGAACAATGCCCGCACTGCAGGCCTGGACTCTGGGGCCAGGGCTGCAGGGTCCTCCCGGTCCAACAGGGCCAACAGGGCCAGGCTGCTGGGGACCGCTGGGGGATGTCTGCCAGCCCCACTTCTGAGGTTCCTCACCGGTCCTCTGAGAGCCGCTGGTAGCCTTTAGTTAATGGAGCAGTCAAGAAGACTGGAACCTGGGCCAGGACCCGGAGTCCTGAAGTTTGGTCCCCGCCACCTGGTTTCGGGACCCTGGTGCCTTTTCTCTCTCTGGCTCTTTCTGCGCCCTCTGCCTAGAGCTCAAACCCTTTGCTAGCCCAAACTTGTGGTTGGTTGTGCACAATGCCTGCTCGGTTTCTTTGGAAACTGTGGGCCCGGAAAAGTTGGGGAAGTTGCATTGCACCATGGGAAAATCCTAGTAGTGGCTGCTGGGGCTCAGATCCCTCTCTGAGTGCGGAGCCGTGCCACAGAGAAGACTGGTGCTGGTTCCCTTGGGTGGTGGGTGACGGATTTGAGAGTTTTCATGTGTGGGGGGTTATGTTGGGAATTTGTGACAAGTGGTAGGCCTGGACTGGCCTGGTTGGGGAATGTGGACAGCCAGTATTTTAGACAAGGAAGCTCAAGGAAGGTGTAGCACCGAGGAAGGAAGAGAACAAGCATTTATTAGGCACCTACTGTTGTGGTAGGGGCACTGGTTTATCCCGTTTAATTGTTACTACTCTGTGAGCAATTTCCTTGCCAGAGAGAAAACTGGTTTAGAGTGGTTAAAATGCTCAAAGTAGTTTTCAGTTGTGACCTATTTTATTTATTTGTCCAGAGCCAGGAAGCGGTAAGTGCTACTGTTTCTATGTCTTGTCATTATTTTAAGAGTGAACCAAAAGAACCAAAAGACTGCCTTTAGCAACTTGTAGGCCCAAGGCTAAGGAGACCTGTTTATAAGGCTGTTAAATGCCTCACTTATTAAGGAGATGATTTTATAAGCTGTTCTTAGTAACAGCTCTGATGTACACTCGCCCTCTGAACCTCAACTTTTTATGGTGAAGGGGACTGACAGAGAGACTAAATGGCAGGCCACACAGCATATCTTTTTATTGGTGGCCCTTTTGTCTCCTGTCTCTCTAGCATTTATACCCCTCAAACTTGTGTTCTGTCCCCCCCAATTACGATCATATCTGAGTTTCTGGGCAAACCCAGCCCTCTCTTGGAATGGTGTTTTTGAAGATGCATAGAAGGATAAGGACAGAGGGAAATCTCATTGCAGTAATTTTTTTTTTCCTTTTAAGTTGCTTTTATCTTTCTGCCTATCTTCCATTTATCTGTCTTTGAAGGAGCAGGTTTATCGTGGAATCCCAGAAGTTGGAGTGCAGAGTCAAGTCTTGATGGGGTGTGTGCTAGCCTTAGTATCTGGCGTACAGGAGTGAATTGCCATTATTTAGGTCCCCCCTTTGCCTTGCCTGGTGGAAAAGATGGGGCCTCATGGGACCAAAGTTCTAGGAGCTGCTCCCAACTTGTGAGGAAGGAATGGAATAGAGCAGTGGTCAGCAAACTCATTAGTCAACAGCAGCAAACCGCGGCTTGCAAGCTGCATGTGGCTCGTGAGCTGCAGTTTGCTGACCACTGGAATAGAGTTTGAATTTTATGCCCAAGGGTAGGGATTTCAGACCCACATTTTACTACAATGTAGAGTTCTGTAGCCTTGCAAAGGGTCATGAAATCCGAAAAATAATTTTCAAGGGAAAGTTATTTTAGTTAATACTTTAGAAAAAAAACACATAGGGTCGCATTTGGTGTCACAAGGTGCCACCTAGAGCTTCTGGGGGAGAAGTGACACGAGGTACAAGCAAACAGAGTGTTGGGATCTGTGTAAAGGAGGACATACTGTGCAGTGGTTTTCCAACTTTTTTTTTCTTTCAGCCAGGGAGCCCTTATGGGGCAAAGCTCAGTGCATAAAAGCACTGCTATGGTTGAAGGGGTGGATGTACCTGTCTCATACCCAGGGAGCCAAAGTCAGAGGAATCTAGTACTGTGTCCTGCATTCTTGCTCTCCCAGCAGTTTCTACTCTGCGTGCAGGTCCGCAGCTCTGCTATGGGTCAACCTTAGAGCCAGGCTCTTGTGGAGTCCTGAGCGAAAGCAGTTGGCTTTGTAAAGATCAAAGCATCAAGGGAAAGTCCCTTTGTCACCATCTCCATATTGGAGGTGCTGCCACCACCCAATTATGGGCTTCCTTGGCCCAGAATACCCATCCCCTGCCTGGCACTTGTATGCTATGGGGGTTTGCTGTGCTGCAGGCAAACACTGTCTGGCGGCCCTCCACCTGAGCCCTGGAACCGGGAGGAAGCTGGGCAGGTGAGCACAGCAAACCTATCTGTTCTGCTCATGCTCAGTGAGAGCCCTGGATTTTTATAACCCACCATGTTTAGGCTTAGAGTATGAAAGTGGCTAAGAAAACACAGTATTGTTTTGTTTTGGGTGGCAGGGAGACTCCTATATTAAGATTGACAGTACATTGCTGTTCAGCATACGGCATTTTACTGCCTGCTTTAGTATCTCACTTAATCCTGTAGCGACCCCAGTGAGATGAGTGATGCTTTCCTGCGTTATGCTGGGTTCTGTGCCCCCATCCCTGAGTGTGAAGACAGGACAGAAGTTGCAGGGAAAAGAGGAGCTCGAGTCAAGGTGAAGCAGTTCCTGATTCTGCGATGGGGACACCTTTTCCTATTTATTACCTGGTTTGGCCCTCCCCCTATAATTGCAGTCATTTCCTGCATTGGGGACCCCTGGGCTCATGCAACCTTTCCTTGTCCCTGTGTGGGTCTGTAAGGAGGAAGTGATAGTTTCTGCCCCCGCTGGTGGTAGAGTTAGGGGAGAACTGTTGTCTCCCTTCGAGTGGCTCAGCCTGGAGGGTTTTTCCACAGTTGTACCAGGATCTTGTTTGTTCACTTGGAACCCACACGGTCTTTTTTCCCCTCCTTGATTCGGTTACTAACATCTGGGTTTTCTCACTTGAAGAGCATTGACTATTCCTGGAGTGAGGGCCTTCCTGGCTGTGAGCCTCAGTGTCTGCATCTGTGAGATGGGGCCATGTACTACACTGCCTGCCTCAGCCACTGGGAGGGCAGGATGTGATCGGAGAGGACTGAAGTGCCTGGCTCTGTGCTTGCTCCAGTGAGGCCAGAGGGTGTAGATAGAGACAGAAGTGCATAGGATGTAATTCCAGCCTGCAGTTCACTGCCTCATTGGGGGAATGGGACACTCAGGAGAGAGACATTATGAGACAGATCAATTGAGTGATACTATACAAGCAGGCCTTATCCTCCTTTTAAAGCTCTGGATGCTACATGCTTTCCTAAATACTCTCCTCCACTCCTAGGGCTCTAATTCCCATCTCAATGTGGAGGGCTCCCCACAGCAGGCCTCCCTTGTGGGGTAGAAGTGGTTGAGTTTGGTGATTGCCACCGGTCCCTATAGTGCAAGCATGTCAAACTCAAAGGCTAACACAGGCCAAATAAATGAGGCATGTGGCCTGCAGGCCACAAGTTTGACACGTTTGCTGTAGTGTGTGCTCCGAGCTGGATGTTTCTTCTCTTCCCCTCAATGCATAATCTTTAGTTTCCTAGTGAGCTGGCTGATTTGGCTTCACCAGAGTGAAGAGAATGGAGACAGCAGCAGCTGCTGGTGATGCTGGGGGAGGCTTCATGGAGGGACTGGAGCCTGAGCTGGGTGGTGTTGAAGGGGTACTTGGAACATGCAGAAGGAAAGGAGGATGTTCTGGGTGGTAGACATAGCCTGAGAGGAGCAGTGTGTTTTCAGGTTGCAGAATTAGGCCAGCCTGAGTAGCGCAAGGGATGCAGAGCTAATCTGGAGGACCACAGTGGCTAGCCGAGCGAGGGGTTTGGTGTCTCTTGGAATTCAGACATTGTGCGCTTGTCAGAAGTTAAAGCTGGAGGAATTTTTCTTAAAGGAATAACTCTGCCAGGTTTTTCCAGTAGGACAAGTGCAGTTGGCTGCTGATAGTCAGGTGTGGATTATTTATTATTCATTAGAGGTTACCTGGGCCTTTTGTTCTCTGCCTACTCACTTAGGTACCAGCCACCTTTTCTTCATCTACTTTGCCCTGGAGGGTCAACAGGGACAGTAATATAAATAAAAGTTCCAACCAGTGTAGTTGTGTTATTTGAGAGGAAGAGGTGGAGGAACTCGAAAGTAATGATTGAGAGGAGTTTTCTAAGAGAAAGGCAGGATTTATTTATCTCTCTCTGGTTTAGTTCAGGGTGCCTCTTGCAAGTGACAGAAACTTATCCTAAACTGTATTAGGCAGAAAAGATAAATTTATTATATGATATTTCAAAACCTTGGGATGGGTTGGGGAAACTGGCGCTTGGGTGCTTGATCCTGAATGCTGCACTCTTTTCCTAGAACATGGTCCCCAGCTTCCGGGCTTTCATCTTCACAGCCCCTGACCAGTGAAGAAAGGGTGCCCTGTCCAGTTAGTCCAGGCAGAAAAACCTCCTGGAAGGATTTCATTTGACCTGACAAGGGTCATGTGTCCATACGAGGCCCAGTCTTTGTGGCCAGGGCTAGAGGACTAAGCTTGGCCCAGCAGAGGATCCAGCTAATAGGGTTGGGTGATGGGATGCTGTGATTGGTTCTTTAGAGTGAGGAGAAGCAGTTCTCCAAAGGCAGAAGAGCGGGAAGGAGATTGTACAGCTAAAACATCTGGTGAATGTCCATAATACGTGTTCACACCTTCATGTGATGATGCAGTTAGAAGGTGAGGCCATTGGTAGAGTTGGATAGTGGGGAAGTGAGCAGACTTCACCAGGTTTTAGCAAGGTATTTAACCTTTCTGCACTTACTCTACAAAATAAAACAATAACTACTTCCTGTGCTATTTGACAATCCATGGTAGGAAGAAAGTGTGGTGAGCAATACAGCCCAGAACCAGCCTTAGAATCAAAAACCTGGGATTCTCCTGATATTTCTGAGGGTTATGGTAGAGCTCCTTATAAACTATGCTGAACAGATGGCAGGGATGCTTTAATTGTGGCTGTGGGTCACTGAGAGTAGAATGTTATCTCCATGAACTGAATTTGCTGTTCTGTTCCTAATGCCTAGAATAGAGCCTGGCCCAAGATAGGTGTTCAATATATTTCTATTGAGTGGATGACTAATCAGCTGTGTGTACAATGTGTGGTGTGATCCTGAGTAAGACCTGATCCTCTTCAGAAATTTTTATTTTATTTCTTTTCATTTTTTCCATCACCATTTATCCCCTCTATGCCCTCTTTCACCCCCACCCTCCCTCTCTAGCCCTGGCAATCATTTAAGTGGTGACTTCACAGTGGCAGAAGGCTGTGGGAGTGCAGGAAGGCTGAGTGAGTCCCAGATGCACACACAGATGTCACCACCCACAGTATGTCTGTGATGGAAGCAGGTGGTGTGACTTTGGTGACTGAAGTTCCCAAGGTCACCCATCAGGTACTGGCATTGTGGGGCTGGTTGCCAGGAGCCATATGGAGCCTTTAATAGGATTAGAGATCCCTTCCCTTTTTGCATTTAGAATTTGAATGTCAGCTTGGTGTCCTCGAAAGAGTCTTGGATGGTATCTGTTCCTAACTTCGCAATATCTTGACATTGGGTGAGCTTTATAACTACCTGGCACATGTGTTCTGTGTGTGTGTATATGTGTGTGTGTTTCAGTACAACAGTAAAACCAGGAGTTTAGCATGACTGAGGTTGTGCTCAGTCCTGTGGGATCCTCAGCACTTCCAAGGAGATGTCAGGTCCAAGGAGGCTTGGTGAGAGGGTTGGACTAGATTTCGGACGCTTCTTCCAGCTCTGTACCATGATTACTGTTTCCTTAGAATTAGTGTTGAGTGATTTTTGACACTCTAACTTTCTATTTTCTGAAAAAGTAAGCAGCAGAGAAATATTTTGTCTTAGTTTTTGTTGTTGTTTTTCTACCTCATTTCCAACCTCCTATACCAGTGGTCGGCAAACTCATTAGTCAACAGAGCCAAATATCAACAGTACAACGATTGAAATTTCTTTTGAGAGCCAAATTTTTTAAACTTAAACTTCTAACACCACTTCCTCAAAATAGACTTGCCCAGGCCATGGTATTTTGTAGAAGAGCCACACTCAAGGGGCCAAAGAGCCGCATGTGGCTCTCGAGCCGCTGTTTGCTGACCACTGGCCTATACACTCTGCAGGCCAGTGTAAGGGCTCTTCAGTAATTTCCTGTAACTTTGAGAAGACGGGAGCCACATAGAGCAAGAGGGCTGAGCTGCTGTCAGTTTGTGCAGTAGGGATGCTGGGTGTGTTAAGCAGGAATTTTAAGGTGAACTGAGTTGGGATATTGCCTCTTTTTCCATCTTTTACCTGAAGCAGGTTGCTTATCTCTAAATTGTGTGTCTCTGTTGATTTTTTTTTTTTTTTTTGTGACGGAGTTTCATGAAAGTGCTACAGAAAGTTTTTAAACTAAACAGATGTTTGGAATGTTTCATGTCAGTTATCCAGATCTAAACCATTGGTGACTGTTGACCTTGATGTTTATTTCACAGTAAGGGTAATAACCTATTTGTTTTTTGTGTGTATGTGGTAAAATATACATAACGTAACATTTACTACCCCTTTCCCCGAAAGTAAGACATCCCCCCAAAATAAGACCTACTTACAGTTTTGCCTCTTACTGTAATATAAGGCATCCCCCCGAAAATAAGATCTCCCTGATAAAAAGGCCTCCCCCAAACATAAGGCCTCCCCGGAATATAAGGCCCCCTAAGCTACCGTAAGGCATCTGATTCCTGATTTAAAGAGACCTCACACTGCCTGAACAGCTCCGGCTGCACTGCGGCCAATTAGTGAGCTGGTTTGTGATGACAACTACTACCATACCGTATACAGGTAATAAATTTCCTTTTTTGTTTTCAACAATAAATGTGTATCGTATTCTTCTTCATGGAAAAATAAGACATCTCCTGAAAATAAGACCTAGCGCATCTTTGGGAGCAAAAACTAATATAAGACACTGTCTTATTTTGGGGGAGACAGGGTATTTGAACCATTTTTTCTATTATTTAAAACTAGAGGCTTGGTGCATGAAATTCGTGCAGGAGGAAGAGGGTTGGGTCCCTCAGCTGGCTTGTGCCCTGTCAAGGGATATCTGCCTAAGCCAGCAGTCAGACATCCCTCTTGCAGTCTGGGACACTTTGCTCCTTGTTGCCCGCCTGCTCGCTGCTTCTTACCACTCGGCTCACTGCTCCTTAGTGTTGCGCTGATGTGGAGGCAAGAGAGGCTCCTGCTACCACTGCTGCACTCACCAGCCATGAGCCTGGCTTCTGGCTGAGTGGCACCCCCCCTGTGGGAGCATACTGATCACCAGGGAGCAACTCCTGCATTGAGTGTGTGCCTCCTGATGGTCAGTGCACGCCATAGCCACCGGTTGTTCCACCGTTCAGTCAATTTGCATATTAGCTTTTATTATATAGGATTGTGGCACACTATACATAACATAAAATTTTCTATTTTAACATTGTCAAGCATTCAGTTTCGTACACGGTAATTCACACTACCATCTATCAGTAGAACTTTTTCGCCTTGTAAAACTGAAACTCTCTTCTAATTAAACAGTAACTCTCTATCCTTCTCTCTTCCTAGTCTCTGGCCACAACCCTTCTACTTTCCTGTTTCTAGAAATGTGACTGCTCTAGGTATCGCATATAAGTGGAATCATACATTATTTGTCTTTTTGTGACTGGCATCTTTCACTTACCAGTGTCCTCAAAGTTCATCCATGTTGTAGCATGTGACAGTATTTCTTTCCTTTTTAAGGCTGAGTAATATTTTATTATATGTATAGACCACATTTTGTTTATCCATTCATCCATCAACTTGGGTTGTGGTTGCCTATTGGCTATTGTGAATAATGCTGTATACAAATATCTCTTTGATAATTTGCTTTCAGTTCTTTGGCTATATGTCCTGGGCGGAGAGGGGATTATGGCTCATGAGGCAATTCAGTGCTTAATTTTTAGAGGAACTGCCATACTGTTTGTTTTGAGTTTTAAAGGAAATCCATACTGTCGAGAGCTTGTTGACATGGGGTGATGGGCCTGGCTGGAGTCTTAGTACCAATATTTTCTTGTCTTTTTCTTCTAAAATTGTGTATCCCCGCCCCAGACCTATTTTGGGAGTCTCAGGACAGTTCCTTTGGACTTTAAGTAAAGATTTAGTTTCAGTAGTCTTCTATGACTCTTTTGAGGCCAGAAGTTACTAACCATAGAATCCCAGCAGTATTCATATCTGGCAGCCAAGGGATGTTCACACATTTCCTTTGGGTTTCAGTACTAATAGCTCCATCCCCAAAGGCCTGAAAGTATGTTAGTTATTTCTGCTTTGTAGACACTCCTCCTTATCCCATTCAGGGTGGATTTGGTTTTTTAGTCTTGATCCAGGGGAACAAGCTCTCATGATTTTTCTTTCAAAAGGCTTATATCAGCATTTCCCCAGGAAACATCTCAATACTGGTTTGGTAGGATGTCAGTGGTATTGCTCGTTTAAAGGGTTCTGTGGTCAAAGGCATTTGACCAGAGCTGGTTTGAGCAGGTCACAGGGGCTCCTCTCCTGGGGTCCTCCTGAGAACACCAACCAGCCAGTGGCTTTGGGCTTTACTGGAGTGGGTTCACTATGCAGCGTTTCCCAAACTGCTTTGACCACAGAATCCTTCTTCATTGAGCATTTTGAGACATTAGTGTTCTGAGGAATGCACTTTTGGGAAACTTCAGCATTAGTGCATGGAACTGGAACATTAAATATACCATTTTTTTAAAATTAAATCTTTATTATTCAGATTATTACATTTGTTTCTCTTTTTCCCCCCACCATAGCTCCCCTCCATCCACCTCCCACTCTTCCCTCTACCCTTCCCTCCCTCCTGTTGACCTCATCCATAGGTGTATGATTTTTGTCCAGTCTTTCCCTGTACACCCCTCACCCCTTCCCCCCTGAGAGTTATCAGTCCACTCCCTTTCTGTGCTCCTGATTCTATTATATTCAACAGTTTATTCTGTTGATCTAATTTTTAATTTACTTAATTTTTAGATTCACTTGTTGATAGATATGTATTTGTTGTTCATAATTTTTTGTCTTTTACCTTTTTCTTCTTCCTCTTCTAAAAGAGTACCTTTCAGCATTTCAAATAATACTGGTTTGGAGTTGATGAACTCCTTTAGCTTTTTCTTATCTGTGAAGCTCTTTATCTGCCCTTCAATTCTGAATGATAGCTTTGCTGGGTAGAGTATTCTTGGTTGTAGGTTCTTGCTATTCATCACATTGAATATTTTTGCCACTCCCGTCTGGCCTGCATCGTTTCTGTTGAGAAATCAGCTGACAGTCGTATGGGTGCTCCCTTGTAGGTAATGAACTGTTTTTCTCTTGCTGCTTCTAATATTCTCTCTTTGTCTTTTGCTCTTGGTATTTTAATTATGATGTGTCTTGGTGTAGTCCTCTTTGGATTCCTTTTATATGGGGTTCTGTGTGCTTCTTGGACTTGTAAGTCTATTTCTTTTACCAGATGTGGGAAGTTTTCAGTCATTATTTCTTTAAATAGGATTTCAGTATCTTGCTCTCTCTCTTCCTCTGGCACCCCCACAATTCTGATGTTGGTACGCTTGAAACTGTCCCAGAGGCTCCTTACATTATCTTCACATTTTTGGATTCTTTTCTCTTCTTGCTTTTTCAGTTGAGTGTTTTCTGCTTCTTTATATTTCAAATTTTTGACTTGATTCTTGCCTTCCTCTAGTCTGCTGTTAGGTCTCTGTATAATATTTTTTATTTCAGTCATTGTATATTTAAATTCTAGTTGGTCCTTTATCATCTCTAGTTGGTTCTTTTTCATCTCCTCTTGGGTCTTGATAAATTTATCCATCTTTTCTAGGAGATTCTTGAAAAACCTTATAAGCATGGTTTTGAACTATATATGCAATCGTTTGTTTTCCTCCATTTCTTTTGTTTGTGATCCCTTCCCTTGTTTCGGCATTTTCACTATGCCGGGAGAACTTCTGTGTTGGGTTCAGCCTTATGATACCAGACTTGCAAATCCGCAAAAGCCTCTCTGTTGAGCTTGAGATGGGTGAAGTCTCAGGGCTTAAGGGAACCGCCCTCCACGGCCCCTGAGTCTCACGTGACTGAGTAATTGCTGGGGCGGTCCCTGTGTGTTCGCGCTCTCTTGCCCTGCCTCTAGACCGCTGCCCCTCCGGCTCCCCTGCGCTCTGGGACCATATGAGTCTGGGTCCCCAAGATTTCACCTGAAACTGGGGTTTAGTGGAGTTAGAAGTGGCACAGTTGGGAGGGTCTGTCTCCCGCCCACTCGTGAAAGCCAGCGGCACAATCAGCAGTCTGTCCCATGTGCGCAGGGCTGTGCGCGCCACCAGGCTTCTGATCTTTTGCGAGTCCCCTAAATTTCCGTGCACTTCTCCCTTTTCACAGTCCAAACTCCCCCTGTATGAGTTTCGGCTGGATCTGGGGTTTAGTGTCGTAGGATAAGAAGTTCGATACCCTTGGGAGTCTCCGTTTCCCTCCCGCCAGAGAAAGCCAGCCTGGTTCTCAGGCACCCGCTTTCTGCACGCGCGCGTCTCCGTACCTCAGCTTTTGCAGTCCTCTGGGTCTCTGTGAGCCCTCTCTTTCCTTCTAGTTGTAGAATTTCCACTCAGCCAGCTTTCCTGTGGTTTTGGATGATGTCTGTTCTGTCTTTTATTTTTATTTTATTTTTTAAAAAATATATTTTATTGATTTTTTACGGAGAGGAAGGGGGAGAGACAGAAAGTCAGAAACAGATGAGAGAGAGACATCAATCAGCCGCCTCCTGCACGCCCCACAGTGGAGATGTGCCCGCAAGCAAGGTACATGCCCCCAACTGGAATCAAACCTGGGACCCTTCAGTCCGCAAGCCAACGCTCTATCCACTGAGTCAAACCGGTCTGGCTCTGTTCTGTCTTTAAGTTGTAGGTTTGAAATTGTTGTGCGAGGCAGCAGTGTAAGTGTTTACCTATGCCGCCATCTTGGATTCTCCCCTATACCATTGTTTTTCGAATTTTCCCTCAGGTCTCTCACATGGAGAACCAAAACCTTAAACTTTCCCATTCTTTTAAATTCGGCTGAAACGGGCACATGGAGGGCCAGTGGAATTTTTGGTTGTGTGATCTGAAGGTGTGTGACTTCTCTGGACCTCAATTTCCCCAATGTGGCTTGACAAGAATGAAGTCTGGTTTTGTGATGGTTATTCTTTGAGATGGCTAAGCCTCTTGTCTTCTCAAGGAGTGAACTTGGTTCCAGAAAGCGGAACAGGGGTTGACTGGAATGTAGAATTGAGCTGAACTTTTAAGCAAAGGCCTTTCTTCCTTCTTTCCTTTTAAACTTTATAGTTTAAAATTTTCAAGCATGGGTAGAGATGGAGAGGATGATAAAATCCCCAACTTTCCAATCACTTTTATTTTCTATAGTATTTTAAAACAAATCTCAGAGAGCATATCACAACCCCCAAAATACTTAAGGAGGTATCTTTAAGAGATAAGGCCTTTAACAAAAACATCACCAAGAGACCATGTTTACAACCAGCAGTACTAACAATACTTTTTTTTTCCATGTCTATAGCTTTTTTTTTTTTTAATAAATCTTTATTCAGATTATTACAGTTGTTCCTCTTCCCCCCCCCCCATCGTTCCCCTCTTCCTGGCTCCCACCCTACCCTCTGCCCTTACCTTCCCCCCACTGTCCTCATCCATAGGTGTACAATTTTTGTCCAGTCTCTTCCCGCACCCTCCCCTCCCCCGAGAATTGTCAGTCCACTCCCTTTCTATGCCCCTGATTCTATTATATTCACCAGTTTATTCTGTTCATCAGATTTTTTATTCACTTGATTTTTAAATTCACTTGTTGATAGACATGTATTTGATGTTCATAATTTTTACCTTTACCTTTTTCTTCTTCCTCTTCTTAAAGAATACCTTTCAGCATTTTATATAATCTGGTTTGGCAGTGATGAACTCCTTTAGCTTTTTTTTTTAATCTATGAAGTTCTTTAACTGACCTTCAATTCTGAATGATAGTTTTGCTGGGTAGAGTAATCTTGGTTGTAGGTTCTTGCTATTTATCATTTTGAATATTTCTTGCCACTCCCATCTGGCCTGCATAGTTTTTGCTGAGAAATCAGCTGACAGTCATATGAGTGCTCTCTTGTAGGTAACTGTTTTTCTCTTGCTGCTTTTGATATTCTGTCTTTGTCTTTTGCTCTTGGTGTGATCCTCTTTGGATTCCTTTTGTTTGAGGTTCTCTGTAAGTTTATTTCTTTAACCAGGTGGGAGAAGTTTTCTGTCATTATTTCTTTAAATAGGTTTTGAGTATCTTGCTCGCTCTCTTCTCCTGGCATCCCCATAATTTGGATATTGGTATACTTGAAGTTGTCCCAGAGGCTCCTTACACTATCTTCATATTTTTGGATTCTTTTTGCTTTCTGTTTTTCCGGTTGGGTGTTTTTTGCTTCTTTGTATTTCAAACCTTTGACTGGATTCTTGCGATCCTCTAGACTGCTGTTGGATCTCTATATATTATTTTTTATTTCAGTCAATGTATGCTTAATTTTTAGTTGGTTCTTTTTCATGTCCTCAAGGGTCTTACTAAATTTATCATCCTTTTCTAGAAATTTCTTGAGTAACCTTATAACCATGATTTTGAACTCTAGATCCAGTCGTTTGCTTTCCTCCATTGCTTTCATTTGTGACCTGTTTCTTTATCTCCACATTTTGGCTGCTTCCCTGAGTTGATAGAGTGGCTTTGTGTGCTGGGTGTCCTATAGGGCCCAGTGGCTCAGCCTCCCCATTTACCTGAGGTGGACACTCTTGGTGCACCCCTTTGTGGGCTGTGTGCACAGTCTTGTAGTTAAACCTTGATTGCTGTTGGTATCACTGGGAGGATTTGACCTCCAGGCCAATTGCTGTAAGGATCAGCTGTGTCTATAATGGGAGAATTTCTGTGCTGGAGACACCTTTATGAGACAAGACTTGCTTCACTGGGGCTTGATTTTCACTGAGTCTGCCACTTGAGAGTGTCCCTTATGGATCTGAGGAGTTGTAATCTGGAAGGTCCTACTCTGACCTCTGGGTACACTGGCTCTTGGATCTCCAAGGAAGTGCTAATTTAGCCTCTTCCTGAGGCGACCCAGCAGGATCTATGGAGAGATCTGCGGATTCCTCTTCTTTGTTTGGGGTTTGGAGGTGCCCAGATGAGGCCCAGCTGTGAAGCAATGCAAGCTGCTGTGGGGCCTTGGGCCTTCTTTTGGATGTTCTGGGTCTCTCTGACTCAGCTGCAGTTTGTTAGGTAAGTTTAGATTTCAAAGGATGAGGCTATTCATATGCAAAAGCCACTGAGCACAACTTGGATGGGGAGGATTCTCAGGGCGGAGCAAACAGCAGTGGCTTCCCATCAGTCCCTCCCTAAGATGCCCCCAGGTCTCAGTGTCCCTTGGTAATGTCTATGAGCACCTCTGAGAGAAAGTCGTCCTTGAGTTCCGCCCACTGCCAGACTCTCACCGGGAACTGGAGTTCAGAGAAGTCAGGAGCTTGTGTCTCCCTCCAACTTGAAAAAGCCAGCCGCTCACTCAGTTGCCAGCCCTTTCCACGCATGCGCGTGCCTCCATACCTCTGCCCTTTACTTTTGCAGTTCCTCTGAGTCTCAGTGGGCTTTTATTTTTCCTTCTAGTTGTAGAATTTCCATTCAGCCAGCTTTCCTGTGGTTCTAGATGATGTCCGTTTTGTCTTTTGTAGTTTTGAAGTTGTTGTATGAGGCAGCAATTCAGGTGTTTATCTATGCCACCATCTTGGTTTCTCCTAACAATACTTTCTTAATGTCACCTCATAGACAGTTGATGCTCAGTTTTCCTTGTCTCAGAAATGTCTTTTTATAGATGGTTTGTTCAAAACAGCTCCCCTTTCCAGGGCCTTTTTTTTTTTTTTTAATAATATCATTGGAGCACTTACTATGTATCAGGCATTTTTTTAAAGTATATTTTTATTGATTTTAGAGAGGAAAGGAGAGTGTGAGAGAGAGATAGAAACATCAATGATGAGAGAGAACCATTGATTGGCTGCCTGTTGCATGCCCCCTACTGGGGATTGAGCCCACAACCTGGGCATGTGCCCTTGGCCAGAATCTAATCTGGAACCTGTCAGTCTGCAGGCCGACGCTCTGTCTATCCACTGAGCCAAACCAGCTAGGGCTTTCTTGGGCCTTTTGTTTAAGGAAGAGCTTTTTTTAATGGCCATTGCCATCCCTCTCTGGTGTGGACTGCTCTAGGTGGTGACCCTTCTTCCCCGAGTGTCCAAGTGGACACTGGGCGAGCACAGCGTGGTTATTCTGAGAATGAATGGGCCGTGGAATCTGACCGGATGCTTCTTCAGCCTCAGTTTCCTCACAGGGCTGTTGTGAACAGTTAAATGAAGGAGCATGTAAAGTGTAAACGTTCTTTATGATTGGGCCCTTTTCATTAACTGGACTCTGACAGAAAAGCCAGCTGCGTAAAACAGACCAAGAGGTGCTGTGGCAGTCAGGTGTGGAGGCCTGGAGCTTGCCCTTCCTGTGGCCTCCGTGAGGCACTTCCTCAGGGACCCCTACCCTCCTACCCCAAAGCCTTACCTTCCTTGGCCTGAGCGCAGGTGGTGAGTCACAGGTGGACATGGCAGCTGCAATTGGTAGCAGCTGTGCTTCCATGAGATACTCTTGTCTTCCTCTGCTTCCTCTGTTTACCTTTGTAGGTTTCCTTTCAGGATGACCCACGCTCTCAAAAATGATCACAGTGTGGCTAATAAAAAACCCATTCTCTTTGCTCTGACCGGTTTGGCTCAGTCGATAGAGCATTGGCCTGTGGAATGAAGGGTCCTGGGTTCCATTCTGGTCAAGGGCATGTACCTTGGTTGTGGACACATCTCCATGGGGGGGGGTGTGTGTGTGTGCAGGAGGCAGCTCATTGATGTTTCTCTCTCATCGATGTTTCTGACTCTCTCTACCTCTCCCTTCCTCTCTTGGGAATATCGTCCCAAGACCTTGATATAGGAGGCAGCAGAGTGAAACCCCATCAGGTGGTCCTTTTGCAGTGGGAAGTGGTTACCTTTTTTGAAAAATTAGTCTGTTTTTTAAAACATATATGGTTCCTAGCTGGCCCTACATCTACATTGCATAAGAGAACTGTTAGCCATGGGTGCATAAATAAGCCCCAGCCAGCAGGCACTCTTCAGGTGGGCTGGGCGGAGCTGCTGCGTGGGAAGCTGTGCCATCAGAGATAATCACCTGCGCCTGCTGCTGCTGCTTTGTGAGCTGTCTCAAGCCAGGGTGTGTTTTCTGGGCCCACAGCATTTTTCCAGGTATGGCCTGTCTCTCAGGCGGCTCTCAGGCCTCTTTCTGAGTCAACTTTAGGTTACTTATCTGAATGCTTATCTGTCTGACTCCTTAAGGTGGCCTGGGACCCCCCAGACAAATCTCGTACATCATTTGACCATTGTGAGTTTGCTGACCAGAAGTGATGAAAACCCATCCTGCCAGGGGTGAGTGATGTGATAAGAAAACAAATGGAAAGAGACTGGATTTTTATATTTTGATGTCAGAAGTCATAAAAAAGTTTTATGACCTTTTCGATAGTATGAGCAGCTTTGTTCTTCTTACTCAGGGTAACCTCGTTTTCATCTCAGCTGGCCAGAACTTTCATTTCCTGTTTATGTTTCTTAAGCAGCTTAAGACTGTTTAGTATCAGGGCTGGAAGGGGTCTTAGAGACCATTTTGCCCAAACTGCTTATTTTTCAAACGAGAAACAACAATCCAGAGACACAGAGAGACTGCCGGGATCTCAGCCTGCCCTTGGCAGAGCTGGACCCAGGACCCAGGACCCAGGTTTCTGCCCTTGCTGGGGTTCTTTCCAAGGCATCTTTGCCAGCTCCAGGCTGGGCGTGGAGTCTGGTTTTTCTTGATCCGGGCCTTGGCTCTGCAGGCACCAGCCTTTCCCGTGAGGGTGAGCAAGTATCAGGGCATTGCAGTTCGTGGAGTTGTGCTGCAGCTTCTCATTCCTGACCATTGAAATAAATCTTTTGTCAGTCTGTGTAAGAGGCATTTACATCCTACTGATGGGCAAACCAGGCCAGGAGATGTTCATCAGCTTGCTCAGAGCCACCAGCTACTCAGAGACCTGGCAGATTTTGGAGTCCTTGTCAGTTTCTTTATAAAGACTGCGTTTTTTTTCTGTGCTTTGGGCTAGCCTATGAAGGGCCCTGTGGAGATGTCCATGTCCTTAGCCTTGGACATCCCTCCCTGCCTTGTCACAGCATTCATTCATTCAGCAGATGTGTTCTGAGAACCTGTCACTTAGGGGGACTGTTTGATGCAGACATAGGTCATGACATCTGAATTTAAGTGCTGAGTCAGATAATGGGTCTGATGTTGGCAGGAGCTACCTCCTTGTCCCATTCTTGTTGTGACACAGCATAACACTTCCAGGGCTGACTGCTGTGGCTTCTTATTGCTTAGTCACAGGACAGAGTTCAGGCAGGAAAATGACGCCACCGAGTCTCTTGCCTCAGAGGAAAAAGCCTGAAATAAAGATAAGAGGGTAAAGGCCTTAGGACACTGAGTTGAGGCCCACCCCCACACTCCAACCTCAGTGGGAACTGGATCCAGGAAACAGTAAGAAAGTAAACAAAACCAAAATGTGCTGGTTCTTGGTCTTTTTCCCAGAAACAAACAAACAAACAAACAAACAAACAAATATATAGCTGAACCTGAAGCAGCTTAGACTTAGGTGCTGTGTGTGAGAGAATACATATGCCTGTCTATTCTCCTACCTAATTTTTGACAGAAAAATGGCATATGACCATTATAAGTCATGTCATATTTTCTACCTGTTTTATGAGCCCAGGGAGAGGGAACAAAACAGTGACCTTGCTTTCTAGGGAATTTTTCTTTGTGGGATTTTATGTAAGCTTGTTCTGCCCTCAGCCTCCCTCATATTAAGGTTGTCCCCAAAACTAAGAGGAGCTGGTCACAGTGTCTTCTTGCACAAGATTGCACAGCCTCTCAGGTGGCCATTTCACTCGTCTGTCCCAGCATATAACTGCTCTGTCACTCTGCTGAGTGCTGAGCGTGTAGAGATTAGAAAGACATTAGCATTACCCATGATCAACACCATAAACCCAGACCAAAAGCCCTGACTTTGATTTGTTCTTTTAGCTGTAATATATATCCGATTGTTCACTGAAGCTTTTCATTTTGGGTTGCTCTATTCTCTCTCTATTCTGCCTCTATTGCCAGAAGTAAGCAGCCTAGCTAGACTACTGACTTCCTGTTCCTCACCTTCCATTTTTTTGGTTTATAGCAAATAGCAAGTGTTTTTGGTTGCAAAAATCTATAAGATTCTCAGAAGGGTGAAAAGAAGATGATTCTTGCATCCCAGGAGTTTATTGTTTCATTGGAAAGCCCAAACCTGCTGGAGCAGGTAGCCCACAGTACAGATCACTCAGAGCACGTGAGGCTGCATCACAGACAGCGTGCAGTGAGCTGGGCAGAGGCAGATACCTGGAAGGCTGGATGGGTGCAGGCGGAAGGCAGACCCTGCTAAGGCAATGCGCAGAAAAAGGGAGGAGACTTGGGAGAGAATCCATTCTCTGAAGACTGGATCTTTTTGTTTGGTTTTTGTTAATCTTTTCCATTGATTTTTAAAGAGGAGAAGGGAGAAGAAAGAGAAAGGAAAGAAAGAAAGAAAGAAAGAAAGAAAGAAAGAAAGAAAGAAAGAAAGAAAGAAAACAAACAAACATTGATGTGAGAGAGACACGTTGACTGGTTGCCTCCCGCACGTGTCCTGACCAGGGCAGGGGGTTGAGCCTGCAACCCAGGTATGTGCCCTTGACTGAGATTTGAACCTGCTTACCTTTTGGTGTATGGGCTGACACTCTAATCACTGAGAAACACTGGCCAGGATGGAGAGTGGGTCTTTATGGGAAGTACAGGCTTCTGCTGGAGGCAGGCATTCAGCAGGCACTGGGAAGATAAGGCTAGGCTAACCAGCCCCGGCAGACACAGGGCGGCCAGGCTTCTGCTCCCAGTCATTCTCCTGCGATTGGGTCTCTGAGGCTGGCTGAGCTGGGCTGGAGAGGAGTGGCAGAATTGGCATGAAGGAGGAGGGTCATCTATGGGATGTGGTCAGAGGATAGCCCAACTGGCCTTTGCAGAATCCTGGAGGGGTGTATCTGATCGGCTTTCTGTGAGTTGTTAGATGGACTGGAGAGCCATCTTTTTCCTAACTTTCATGTCTGAGAATTTACAGCTGGGCTGTTTAGAAACCAGAGTCCAGGAGTCCTCTGGGGAGCTTGAGACAAATCCCCATCTGCTGGCCTTCTCTTTGCGAAGAAGAAGAGAGGGATTGAGGAGTAAAGTGGCTGACCAGGAATGAGTAAGTCTAGCTGTGTTCCCATGCCACTCACATAGTCTCCCTAAGCCTCCTCATTACTTTCCCTCTCTGTGCCTCAGTTTCCTCATTTATGAAATGAGGATAATATTGTACAGTAAGGATAGGGTTAAAGGAGTTAGTATCTGTAAAGTGTTTGGAGCAGTTTCCTGGCAAACAGTAAGCTGTCATTGATACTGTTCTGAGTGTCCTAGTCCCATGGCTATTGAAGTGCTACACTGAATTGTGATTTTAGGGAGAGGTTGACTGGTTTGTTCCTGCACTGTATCCCACACTCACAGTGAGGTCTGCAGATCACTGCTGGATTCAGGCTCTTGATTTCTGGACCATGCTGACATTAGAACAGAAATTTAAGAGGAAGCGGTTAGCAGCCTCGAGAGCAGTGGTTCTGAACCTTTCTAATGCCATAACCCTTAAATACAGTTCCTCATGTTGTGGTGACCCCAACCATAAACTTATTTTCATTGCTACTCCATAACTGTAATTTTGCTACTGTTATGAATCGTAATGTAAATATCTGTGTTTTTTGATGGTCTTAGGTGACCCTGCTAGCAGTTCTCAACTTGTGGGTTGTGATAGGTTGAGAACCACTGCTGTAGAGCCTAAGACCATTGGAAAACACAGATATTTACATTACTATTCATAACAGTAGCAAAATTACAGTTATGAAGTAGCAACGAAAATAATTTTATGGTTGGGGGTCACCACAATATGAGGAACTGTATTAAAGGGTCACGGCATTTGAAAGGTTGAGAACCACTGCTGTAGAGCAATTTGACCTTGCTGGGACTCATGGAACAGGCAGAGACTGCTTCAGGTGCTGTCAGGTCACATGGCAGTCACCTGTGGTAGGAGCTGTGTGTAACAGTCATCAGGTAGCAGGACCATGTGATTGCAAATAGAAGTGGCATGAGAGCACCACTGGATTGCCACCTACCCCCAGCAGTCGGCTTTCTTGGCAGGAGCCTCTGCCTACTGGAGCAGGCAGGCGGGACCCATGGCATTGTTCAAGTCAGTGTGTGATGTTTGTGCTCCAGCAGCCTGTGACAACCCAAGGCAGTGAGGGCTTCCTATGAGGATTCTTATTAATGAGGAATTGTTTCCATTCAGCTCAGCTTACTGTGGCAAGTGCCGTTCTTGCCATTCTAGCAGGCGTGGTTCTAGTAGGTTTGGTAAGAATCCACAATGAGCTCTATTTCTTTCCATCTCCTAGGCTGGCAGAAACTAGAAAGCTGGGTGTTGTCAATGGACAGTGGTGTGTGAGGTTTTGGACGGACACTCCCCTCTACCAATGCAGCTGAACTGGAGCCTTTGGCAGAGCTCCTGAAAAGCGCTACCCTACTTGAGAGTCTGGAAATTTCTGCCCTCCCCTCGCCCCTCCCTCCCTTCCCCCCCCCCCCCCTGCCCAATCACCCCAGGCTCTCATGCAGGTCCCTGAGGGGAGCCATCCCTGGAAATGCCTATGGGGAGATGTCTATCCTTGGGAGAGCTGATGGGTGGACACAGGCTGGCAGTCCTCTGAAGCAGCTCCAAGTGACTGATGAGACACATAATGGCAGTGGCATAGGTCATAAAACATAGAACTCAGTGAAAAAGTTAAGACATAGAGTAACCAGTGTTGGTATGTAGATGAATACAAAACAATACCCAGTTTGCAAGAATACAAAGAAAAAGATTAACACTAAAGAATGGTCACTTATGGGCTTGGGGGAGGAGAATGGGAAGGGAAATGGGAATAAAAGGAAATAAAACAAGAGAAGGAGGAAAGAAGCATCACTTTTCCGCCCTGCTGCTGTCTTTGAGTAAGTCCTTTGGTGTGTGGGCTGCACTTAATCCCTCAGCTTCTAGTAGTGAGGCATCTGCTTGTCTTGGCCTGGCCGGCAACTTTAAGCAGGTTGTTCACCCCAAAATGGCCTCAGTAAAGAGTTACTGCCCAATGAAGTGGGGGTGGGCAACTGTTCAGGGAACAATGAATGCAGTCGGGACACAGGTGTTTTTTTAAAAAAAATATATATTTTATTGATTTTTTTTTTTTTTTTTTTTACAGAGAGGAAGGGAGAAGAAGAGGGATAGAGAGTTAGAAACATCAGTGAGAAAGCCAAAAGCGGTTTGGCTCAGTGGATAGAGCGTCCGCCTGCAGACTGAAAGATCCCAGGTTTGATTCCGGTCAAGGGCATGTGCCTTGGTTGTGGGCGCATCCCCAGTGGAGGGTGTGCAGGCGGCAGGTGGTTGATGTCTCTTTCTCATCGATGTTTCTAACTCTCTGTTATTCTCCCTTCCTCTCTGTAAAAAAGAAAAAAAAAGAAGAAAAAAAAAAAGAAACATCAGTGAGAGAGAATCATCGAATCAGCGGCCTCCTGCACAGCACTCTCCCTATTGGAGATGTGCCTGCAACCAAGGTCCATGCTCTTGACTGGAATCGAGCCTGGGACCCTTGAGTCCACAGGTTGATGCTCTTATCCATTGAGCCAAACCAACTAGGGCCAGGACACAGGTGTTTTTTAATAATCATCTAAGTGATTGTGGGAGCAAGAGTTGATTTAAACATGACATTGTGAATATGCATCAGCCATGCTTGCAAAACCCCACATTCTCATTTTGGCTTTAGTGGGAAAGTATGGAGGCTCATTCCGCAAGTCAATTAATTTAAAAAAAAAATGCCCTGTTTCTTGTGTTTCTTGGGCGTAGGATATCATGTACTGCAAATGGCGTTAGGGAAATGGGAGACTTTAAACTTCAGGAAAGTAGAACCCTGTTTAGGATTGGGGATAACTTTTACATTGCTAGATATTGCTGTAGGGGAGGGAATGAGCTGCTGATGACTGTTGAAGGTATATAAGTAGAACTTTAATTTTTAAATATGTTTTTAAAAAGTTACTATTTTTTTCAGAGAGAGAGGAAGGAGAGGGAGTGAGAGAAACATTGATTGGTTGCCTCCCACACATACCCCGACCTGGCAATGAGCCTGCAACCTGGGCATGTGCCATGACTGGGAATTGAATCAGTGGCTTTTTGGTGCTGGATGATTCTCAACCAACTAAGCCAGGCAGGGCTTCAGGGCTTCAGGTGGAAAATCAGGCAAGACAGGGAAGGAGTTCTATCATTTTCATGGTTGAAATAGTTGCTGTCTACAACCCCTCAGTTTCTAACTGAACTGGGCTTCGAATTTTAGGTCTGATGCTGGTAATTAAAACAAAAAAGTTAGGTGGTTTCAAAAATATTATGTAATTAGCCAGGTTGACAGAGAATTTAGATAAGGTAGATAATCAAAAGGGAAATAACTTGAAGGTAATATTACTAACTGAGATAACCACTATAGATATTTTTTTAAACATTTAAAAATATTTTATTGATTTTTTTACAGAGGAAGGGAGAAGGATAGAGATCTAGAAACATTGATGAGAGAGAAATATCGATAAGCTACCTCCTGCACACCCCCTACTGGGGAGGTGCCTGCAACCAAGGTTCATGCCCTTGACCAGAATGGAACCTGGGACCTTTCAGTCCGCAAGCCGACGCTCTATCCATTGGGCCAAACCGGTCAGGGCTAGTTTTTTTTTTTTTTTTAAGTGAAAAAGGAGTCATTTTTCGTAGGTGCACAGTATTGCCCCCGCAAGATGTAGGTCACAAGTTCCCTTCTATGGAGATTTAGAGAGTTCCCATTTTTTAGTATAAATCATGCTGCAGTGAACATCCTTATGGATAGATCTTTGTTCACATCTTTATTTCCTCAGGATAAATTCCTGGAAGTGGTGCTCTTGGGTCAGAGGTTGTGGATGTTTTGAAGGCTGTTGATTCAAATAGCCAGGCTGATGGCATTGATCCTGAGTCACTCCCCCGTTTCTCCAGGTATGATGTTAGGACTGGCTTCTTCAGAGTCACCTAGGACATTTCTTAAAAAACGACTCCTGAACCCTACTCCAGGTCTCCCGAAGCAGAGCCTGGGGGTGGCCTGGTCTCAGCAGCTGCATTTCCCACCAGCTCTGAAGGCTCTTACTTTCAGGGTGGGGATTTCCTCAGGGTCCGAGCCTGCCTGGGAAAAAGAAGCAGGGAAGCAGGTCTGTTCTGTCTCCTCAGAGGGAGAACTGGGATGCTCCTGGGGGTCAGGGAGGCTATAGAGGAAGGAGAGCACCGTTCAGAGATCCACCTGGGCACTAGTTTCCTTATCTGTAAAGTGAGAGTCTCAGAGTGGGTGTGAAGAGCCAAAGTACTCTCTATACGAATACCTGTGTGATTGTTTCCCTACTGATGTCCCAGGTGAGAGAGAGCACATGGGGCCAGGCCAGGGAACTCTGGGAAAAGTGGGTCAGGATGCAGAGCTCATCTTTCCACCTCTTCCCCAAGGGCACCCAGAACTGATAAACTGTTGGAGCAGGGTGCGCTTGGCTGAGGCTCCTTCAGGCCCTGGCGTCTTTCTGTCCAGGACAGCAGATAGGAGCCCAGGATTGCCTCTTCCTGTGTCAGGAGTGAGAGTACCAGGAGGTACTGAGCCTGATGTGGGCTCCCCTGCCAGTGCCAGGAGAGGGTGTAGAAGACCCAGAGACCCCTCTGCAGCAGTGTAGCTCCCAGAAGCCCTGATGCTGCCCTCACCACCGTTTTACCATGTGAAGGTGCTGCTTCCTGCCACTGGAGTTGATAGTCCTGATGGGGTCGCTCACGTACACCCAGCCGAGAATGAACTGTTTGCCAGAAGGCTACTCTAGACCTGCTGTTTACCAACTGTCCCTGCAAAGGTCAAGTCCGCCTCTCACTGTGTTTGTTTCCTGGTCTGTAAGTCTAGAAGGGAGATCATTCATTCATTCACTTACGCAGGCCAACACACTGAGCTGTGGTGGTGACAAGATGAATGATCTACATTAGGGAACTGCTGTCTTGGGGACTGGTAAGCTGTGCTCTGATATGCTTCTTTGGAAGGAAGTCCTTGGGCTGAGGGTCGGTCTCATGGAGAAGACACTGGAGAGCTGGGCTTTGAGGAGTGAGTACAAGTTGTCAGATGATGCATTTCAGCTGTGGGGAGAGAAACCCGAGGAAGAGCAGGGAGTCAGGAAGGAGCCAGGCATGCTTGGCGGCCACTGTGAAGACTGGACAGTGGCCTGGTCCGGGAGGCGCAGGAGGAGACAAGCTGGAAAAGGAGGCAGGGTCTGGCCTCGGAGCCCGCTTCTAATGCTCCTGAGCTGTGTAGCTTGGCCAAAGTGCTTACGATTTCAGAGCCTGACTTCCTCTCCCTGTGAGAGGCAGTAATAAGACCTATCTTGGAGGGAATTATTAAATGGTGTCTTGTATATAGAGTATGTAGCTGAGAACTTTGCACAACATGAGATGCTCAGTAAATGTTTCTTTCCTTTCAGGGCTGGGATGAGACTTTCCGACTGGTCTCATAGGTCATAAGGAACCCTGGAAAATTGTGGGGCATGGGATTCATACGATTGTATCTATTTGTGTGTGTTTTTGGTGGTCTGGTGGAGGATCCTTTGGGAGTATAGGATCGTGGGGCGAGAGGCATGGGTCAAGACTGGAGAGATGAGAAGAATCCTCCCTGTCATGGTCCCCAGCTGCCTTTTTGTCCGTCCCTTCCCATATGGCCTGCCTGAGTTCTGGTCAGAGGTTTTGGGGGAGGGGCTAGGGTTGAAATATGTTGTCAGTAAGCCAGCCATCCCTAACGGAGGCTACAGTGCTAGTCTGGTTGTGAGAAAGTGGGGTGAGTGTCAGGTGAGGGGGCAGCAGACCATGACAGCAATGTGGTGTGATGGTAGATATTGATGACCATTTATGGCGGGATGCCTGGGAGTTTACATGGATGTCTCCTGGGTCTTTCCAGAAACCCAAAGATGAGGGGCTGCTATCCCCATTGTACAGATAAGGAAACAGGCACAGAGAAGGGAAGTTACTTGCCCAGAATCTCAAGCTAGTGAGTCAGGATTTTGCCTCTGGCGCTTGGGATCCAGAGGGAACACCCACGGAGATGTGCTGGGAGATTGAGCAATCTATGGGGCCACTAGATTTGAGCATGGCTACCCGTTTTCAGCTGATGGCACAGAGGAGCACTGTGCACGGAGAACTAGTCAGCGATGCGACAGCTGCCTCTGGAGGTGTGAGCTCCCGAGCTGGGAGGGTCTGAGTGGCTGTCAGGGCGCTGTGGGAGTGGGAGGAAGGTGAGTCCACACCTCCTGTTAAGGAGACAGGTTTCTTGCTGCTTGCTCCTGCAGCGGTGAGACTTCAGCTAGATGCCCCTTCCTTCCCAACCTTCTTCCCTCACATGCTCCAGCATGGATTTTGAGCTGGAGGTAGGGGTGGGAGATGGACGTTTGCAGAGACAGGCAGAGACCACCTTGCATGGGGGCAGGAATAAGCTCGTGGTATCTTGGAGAGATGCTGCTGTGGTGTCCTGAGTGACTGCAGGGGTCAGAAGTCAGGCTGGCTTGACTCCAGTCTGGCCCCTGAGTTGTCAGAGTTCAGGGAGGAGTGGCAGGCTGGAGCCATTCTGCCGAGATGCATTTGCCTCCTGAGCCTGCCCAGGGTCCCAATATGCTTCTTGCTCAGAATCTAGGCAGCTCGCCACGGCCAGTTGATCACAGCTGTTCTTGAGCTGCAACCTTCTTTGCCACATCTGGGTAGAATGGGAATCCTGGCATGATGCCAGCCTGCTCAGTGACCTTGGGCCAGTGCCTTCCCTTCTCAAGTCTTTGCATCTAGTATTGGAGACCCTACAGAGCACGGCGGCTTCCTCCACTCCCTCCCCCATGGCCTTGTTGTCCCAGGCATGCACAGGCCTGTCAAAAAGTAGGCCTTGGAGGAGCAGGGGCCTCACCACCTCGGGAGCACGGAACACAGGGCACAGGCAAGCCCTGGCCTGAAGGAGAGACCAGGGCCCCTCGTGCCTCCCGTGCCTCCCGTGCCTCAGGAGCTGCTCCTGTGTTGCTGCCAGATGATGTCGTCTGGGGTTGGATTAAAAGATAACTCGACTGGCGGGAGAAACAGCCCTCTCCTAGCTTTAATAAGCAGCCATCGGGCTCTGCAGCCTCTCGGCACCTGCCCTGGTGTGGTGTCTCTGCCTCTCTTCTCAGTCCTCTCCAGCTGCCAGGACAGCCCTGCTCAGGTGATCCTCCACTTTTGTCTCCTTTACCTTGTTACCAGTCCCCGCTCTGTGGACAGTTTAATAATCCCAGTGAGCCAGTTAACAGCATTCTCTTTCCTTTTCTCCCCGTCTGTCTGAGAAAATCAGTCTGCAGGAATGCTGTCTAAGTGTAGGGGAGCAAGGTAGAGATGAGGAAACGGGGCAAAGTGTAGGGCTGCCTCAGCCTAAGTGTGGGGGTTTGCTCTGAGCCATGTCCTCCAGTCACTGGTGCAGGGGGCTGTTCTGGTGCCTTTCAGAAGGTGCTGCTTTGAAGCTGGATGGTCATGAGCAGTCTTGGGTGGATGGTTCCGTGTTCCGGGACCCTGGGTAGGCAGTCACAGGACTCTTGAGGGCCTTGGGAGCCCCAGGAAGCTGCACTGTCTATGGGCAGTGGAGATGGAGGGGTGAGCTCCGCCTGGAAATTTCACCACCATCATCAGGTGACCCACAGGCAAGGGGACAGAATATTCTGGTATAATATTTTCTGACTTCTTCCCTATATCTCCTATTTTGGGAATCACATACTTAAGAAAAAAATCATTCTACACTAAGAAATGATAAATACATTTTTAAAAATGATTATTCCTTATTTGCCTGTACATTGGTTTATGAAGAGAAAAAAATTCTATTAGAACTTTTTCCTTCTTGGGCAGATAAAACATTGCTAGATACAAAGTATTACCTATTTTTATTTATTTATTTAAAAAAATTTATTTTTCAATTACAATTTACATTGAATATTTTGATTAGTTTCAGGTGCATAGTGTTTAGACAATCATACATTTTATAATTTGAACCCCCAATATTTCAAGTATCCACCTGGCTCCATACATAGTAATTATAATAGTATTGACTCTATTCCTTAAGCTGTACTTTACATCCTTGTGACTGTTCACCTTTTTCACTAAGTCCCCAAACCCCTATACTCACCTATTTTCAAATTCACAGTTATATTGCAACTATTTAAAAGAATTATCTAGGCATTGGGATTATGAACTATTTTCTTTTTCTTTCTTTAAATATATTTTATTGAATTTTTACAGAGAGGAAGGGAGAGAGATAGAGAACTAGAAACAACAATGAGAGAGAAACATCGATCAGCTGCCTCCTGCACACCCCCTACTGGGGTTGTGGCTGCAACTAAGGTACGTGCCCTTGACTGGAATTGAACCTGGGACCCTTCAGTCTGCAGGCTGATGCTCTATCCACTGAGCCAAACCGGCTTTGGCTTCTTTTTCTTTTTAAAGTATGTTTTTATTGATTTCAGAGAAAGAAGAGGAATAGAGAGAAACATCAATGATGAGAATTATCGATCGGCTGCCTCCTACACGCCCCTTACTGGGGATTGAGCCTGCAACCCAGGCATGTGCCCTGACTGGGAATTGAACCATGACCTCCAGGTTTATGGATTGACTTTCAACCACTGAGCCACACTGGCTGGGCTAATTTTTTGTTTTAAGCACATTTCTAATGGTACTATTTTTCTCTCTGATACTTTGTTTTGTAAATTTTCAGGTCCACAGAAAAGTTGAAAGAATAGCACAATAAACATCTGCAGAGTCTTCACCTAGATTCACCAGTGGGTAACAGCCTGCATATTTGGTTTTTCATTCTATGACTCTCTCCATATATATTCACATACATTCCCGCCCGATTCATTTAGAAAAAAGTAGACATTAGGACACTTCACCCTGAAACACTGACGTGGGCATCACTTGTGAACCAGGGTGTGTTCCTACCTAACACACCACCCTTAGCACACCCAAGGAATTCAGTGGGGATACAACAACATGATCTACTGTGCAGTCCATTTAAGTCTCCCTAATTGTGCTAAACAGGCCTTTTATAGAGTTTTTATTTTATCTATTTTTAAATTTTTTATTGTTGAAATTATTACTTTTAAGCCACTGACTTCTCCCTGGACATCCCCCCCCCCCCACCCCCCAGCACATACCCTCACCTCCCTTACTGTCTGTATCCATCCATGGGTTATGCTTATATGCATGCATACAATTTCTTTGGTTGCTCTCTAAACTTCCCCCAACCTCTCCTCCCCCGCCTTCTCTCTGAGATTGGATGGTCTGTTTGATGCTCTATTTTTGTTCATTAATATTGTTTATTATATTCCACAAATTTGTGAGGTTATGTGATATTTATCTTTTGCCAACTGGCTTATTTCGTTTAGCATAATGCTCTCCAGGTCCCTCCATGCTGTTGTGAATGGTAAGGGTTCCTTCTTTTTCACAGCAGCGTAATATTCCATTGTGTAGATGTACCACAGTTTTTTAATCCACTAATCTGCTGATGGGCACTCAGGCTGTTTCCAAATCTTAGCTATTGTAAATTGTGCTGCTATGAGTATAGGGGTGCATATAACCTTTCTGATCGATGTTTCTGATTTCTTGGGATGTATTCCTAGAAGTGGGATTACTGAGTCAAATGGGAGTTCCGTTTTTAGCTTTTTGAGGAAACTCCATACTGTTCTCCATAGAGGCTGCAGTAGTCTGCATTACCACTAGTAGTGCACAACGATTCCTTTTTCTCTGCATCCTCCCCAGCACTTGTCGTTTGTTGATGATAGCCATTTTGACAGGTGTGAGATGGTACCTATTGTCATTTCAATTTGCATCTCTTGGATGATTAGTGACTTTGAGCATGTTTTCATATGTCTCTTGGCCTTCTGTATGTATTGTTTCGAGAAGTGTCTATTTGGTTCTTTGCCCATTTTTTGATTGGATTGTTTATCTTCCTTTTGTGAAGTTGTATGAGTTCCCTATAAATTTTGGAGATTAAACCCTTGTCAGATATAACATTGGCAAATATGTTCTCCCATGCAGTGGGCTCTCTTATTGTTTTGTTGATGGTTTCTTTTGCTGCGTAGAAGCTTTTTATTTTGATTTGTTTATTTTCTCCTTAGTTTACATTGTCTTAGGAGCTGTATCAGTAAAGATAATTGCTATGACATGTCTGATATTTTATTGCCTATCGATTCTTCTAAGATTTTTATGGTTTCCCATCTTATATTTAAGTCCTTTATCCATTTTGAGTTTATTTTTGGTGTAAGTTGGTGTTCTAGTTTCATTTTTTTTGCATGTATCTATCCAATTTCCCCAACACCATTTATTGAAGAGACTGTCTTGACTCCATTGTATACTCTTGCCGCCTTTGTCAAATATTATTTGAGCATAATGGCTTGGGTTGATTTCTGGGTTCTCTGTTCTGTTCTTTTGTACAGTTTTAAAATGATAAACATTTATTTGGTTGTTATGCTAATGTTATTAAAACCATGGATTATAAACTCGGTTACCATGATTGACACAGCTTTGTTAGAACTCATTGTTATGAAACAGACGTGTATGTACATGCTACTGATAGTGTTCCCTAGACCAGCAGTTGCCAACCATGGTCCGTGGATCACTGGTTGTCTGTGAGGTCTGAAAGGTTGGCAACCACTGGTTTAAGGAAACTGATGTCCTAGACAGTCTAAGAATTCCTGAAACTTGGCCAGGGCCTGGAGATCTCTTTCCAGCGTCTGTGAGTTGAGTAGTGAGAGGCCTCTTCAGAGTTCCAGCTTGCCGTTTGCATATGTGCTCTGAATTGCTTCGATTTATGAAATCTGACACTTCCAAGTCTGGACATTTTAAACTGTCCTGCTAAATTCTTATAAGTACCCAGGGCTCAACCCTTTTAAGTATGGTTGCCTGGAGTGTTAGAGGTCATTTGACATAAAACAGAAAAACCAGCAGAATCTTTTATGAAACCCCACACCTCCTCCTCCTGTCACTGGCCTCCTTAGCTTTGGACACCCTCAGAAGGGCTGATGGCTGCTGTGGGGCCACGGAAGACCAAAGCCCAGGGGGTGGGGGGGAAGTGAGCAGTGAGCTGGAGGTGGGAGGGAGGGAGCAGAGAGAGAGAGAGGTGCCACTGTGGCCAGTGGAGCCCACGCTTAGGTGGCCCTAGGGTCCGTTAGCTGGGGGCCTGCCCTATGCCTCCCTCAGAGAAGCAGTGTTGGAAATGAGCCCTTGATTAGAATCAGTCAGACTGGCTTTAGTCCAGCTGATCACTTCCCTTCCCTGAATTGTCTACTCATAGGGTTGTTGTGAGGATCCAAGAAGAGAATTCGGGCGAGTGCCTTGAAATTGCAGAGGAAGGAGGTGGCCTTGCGCTCAGGGCTGTCCATTATGGGGTTGGCCAGCTTTTCACCCCTGGAACTGCTTCACGATGGACTTGCTCAGGGGTGGGCAAGCACCAGATAGGAGAAGGCAGGAGTGAGGGAAACTGGTGTCCCAAGGAGGAAGACTGCAGTGTGGGCCCTCCAGGAGGTCCTTTCCCGGGAGGCCAGGCTAGATTTAATGGGATGGGCAGGGGTGGAGAAGAGGTGTGGGGTCAGGGGGCTGAGAAGGCTGGGAATGCCTGGGCAGTAGAGCACCTGCCCTAAAGGGTTTTCCTGAACATAGAGCAGCAATGAGAGGGCGGCTTCAGTGCTGTTTGGAAGAAAGGTTGCCTTGGAATTCTGAGTAGTTTTTCTTATTCCATCTCAGAAATATAAACATGAAGCTTTATTCTTTTCTGACAATAAGGCATGGACATTTATGCAGAAAATTTAATTAATGAAGAAGGAAAGAGAAAAGCACACAAAATCCCAGAGGTGACACTATTAACATTGTGCTGGGGAGAAACGGAGCTTTTATTTTATGCCAAGCATTGCCCCAAACGTTTTCTACTTCATCCTCACAAAAATCCTGGGAGGTGGGTACTTATATTGTTCCTCTGTTACCAGTGAGGAGAGTGAGGCACAGAGAGGTTAAGGAAGGTATCCTGGCCACACAGAAGGGGCATGAGCTGGGATTCCCATAGGCAGGCGGGCTCCAGAGCCCATGCTGGCCACCCCACCAGGTTGTGCCCGTCTCTGCAGATACCTGGTATGTGCACGCATGTCCTTATGCACATAGGCTAGGATTCAGATGCTCAGTGGGTGATGGAGACCCCTAACCACATGCAGTGGGTACCAACAGATAGCAGTCTGTGCCATCTTCTGCCCCATAGCTCCCTGTGTGAAAGCAGTCAGTGGCCTGGGGTTTAGAAACTGAGGATTGTCCACTTGCTCTGATTGCTGAGGGTAGAGGTCACCCATCTGTGGCCACATCAGGAAGAGGAGACTGGAGAATTGGTCCAGGGAGCAGGTGGGGTCTGAAACTGCTTCCTCTTCCCCACATCAGCTGTCAGTAATGTTTACTCTGGGCCAGTGACTTTTAGGCCACGGGGTGTAGTTTCTTTAGTTTATTTTTACTTGGCTATCTGAACTTCCTTGGACTTCTGCCCTTTTGCTCCAGTGCATGGGGTGGTCCTCAGCCAGTGCTTCCTTGTGGCATTGGGGACTGGCTGTGAGCTTGGCAGGTTAGAGCCAGGAATGAGCCCAGAGGGATGTGGAATTGGCAGGTGTTGCTACCTGGGGACTGGCACCCCGAGAACCCTTCCTCCATTCCTTGGCCTGGATCAGTTAGAGCAGGGTGGCACCAGGGTTTCATTGCAGGATGGGCGAGGCTTTGGGATCTTGTTTCCCCATTTGAACTGTGGGGCTGCTGGTGCCTGTCCTCCCTGCTCATCAATGAGCTGGTGGAGGAGGAGGCGGTAGCCGCATTATTGAGGATTTCATCCTACTCCTGCACTGTCTTCGGGGCCCTGCATGCTTCCTTTATGCCCCCTTTCTCCAATACTGGCAGGTAGGCAAGGTGAAGTTTATTAACCCTCCAGGTGAGCCTGGGAGAAACCGAGGTTGAGAGGGAGCTGCTCCCATGGTGACAAGGCCCGCATGCCAGTGTCAGAGGCAGGCTGGCAGTGGGTCTGCCTCCAGGCCAGGGCCCTCACCCTGCAG
Source organism: Lasiurus cinereus (assembly GCA_011751065.1). NCBI lineage: Eukaryota > Metazoa > Chordata > Mammalia > Chiroptera > Vespertilionidae > Lasiurus > Lasiurus cinereus. Next base: position 970,614 of record JAAGEH010000367.1, read on the forward strand.
CATGCAGCTTGCTGGTCTTGCCATTCTGAGGGTCGTATTCTTCCCCCAGTTAGTTACCCAGCACCTGCCGCATTCAATCTGAGAAGAGAGTAGGAAGCAGGTGACATAGGAAGCTTTGGGATGCCTCTGTGGGTCATTTGTTTGTTCAACAGTTGTTTATTGAGCATTTGTGGTTGCCTGACCCTATGAGAGATGCTAGAGCTGCAGAAATTGAAGAGGTGACAGACACTCTAGTGTCAGGGACCTCACAGTTTGGTGGGGGTGGCAGCTTGTAAATAGTTAGTGCTCATATGGTGTACTGGCGGGGTGTCCAAGCAGAGTATGGTGGGGTCTAGGAGCCCAAAGGGAGGCAGTCTTGACCTGCTGGAGTCAATTTCCCCACCTGTCAATGTATGCATTGCACTATTTTGACTTTCGGGGTCTCCCTGCCTTTTACGTTCTGTGGTTCTTCATGAAAGCAGTGTTATCTTGGGGGTTAAAACACACCTGGTGCCAACCAAATTTTATGTTGAAAGTGCTCGAAAGTCAGTTGGAAAGGGAGGATCGTGCTTTATCTCTTTATCTTTTCACAATTACTCCTCTAATGGGACAAATGCGTTTGTTTTGTATGTCCAGGGAGTGTTTTTGTCGAAAGTTGCTTTGGCTTATTGCTGTGTTCTGGTGCCAGGAGGTTGCTTATGGGTCATGGGGTAGGGAGGGATCGAGGGCATGTGTCAGATGTGCTGTACTGGGTCTGAGCCAGGGTTGAGTGTGATCCCATTAGTGGGGTGACCCTGGGAAGTGGTTGCCATCCCTGATTTCTAAGGCTGTGGCAGGCCTGTGGGTGTCTCTGTCCTCCTGAGTCTGGGCCTGTGGGCACCACAGATGTGGACTGTGAGAACAGAGATGGTCACTGTGGGCCAGAGTCGCTTGAGCCAAGGTGCGAGGCAGGCTGCAGGCAGGGCTGGGGCCATGTTTGAAGGAGGGGCAGGGGCAGGAAAGGTGGAGAGGGCCCTGTCCCTGAGGGCTCTTCCTTTCCAGGCCTCATGCCAGGGACATGATTAGGGTTACATAGCCAGCAGCAGCAGCAAAGCTAATGGACTTGCAGTTGGTGTCCCTGCGTTCTACAGCCCTTGGAGGTACAACATTTTCAGTAGTGTCCACGGCCTTTTTCTTGATATGAGTGCGGACCAGAGGGGAATGTGGGTATAGGAAACGACTTGAGGTGCATCACTGCTCTCTGCTGTGTGTGTGTGTAGTAGGGAGGGGGAAAGGTGAGTGGCTGAGGTGGTGGGATCTCTATTAACTGCTCACATAGAACAGATGCCTGAACATTTACCTCCTTGTGCATGGAATCCTGGCTGTAACAGGCAGTGCTGCTGTGGGCCATGCAGAGAGATAAATGAAGCCTTGCCCTTGAGAAGTCCTCAGCAGGACTGAAGACGTTGTGTGGCCCATTGCAAAGTGAAAATGTGGGACACCATGCTCATAAGTCATTGAGAATTTTAAGGTGGCGATTGCAGAGTGTGAAGTCAGGCATGGGGCCTTGGGAGACTGTAACTTGAGTGCAGGACACCGGCCCTAGTCCCATCTCATAGGTGAAGCCAGGCCTGTAGACATCAGTTAGAACCATAGAGAGGAACAGGCAGGGTGAGGGTAACAGGTCATTTCCTGATGGAGAGACCTGGAATGCCCCTTGGAGAGGTTCCATTTAAAGCTGGGCCTGGAAAGATGGCTAGGATCTTGGTAGAGGTGGTGGTGATGATAGAGATAGGAACATGTGGGTGTGGACAGGGAGTGAGAAGTACTCATCTTTGTAGCCTGCTGGGAGGCCTGGGTGGAGCAGTGGGAGGGTGCAGACCGACTGGGCCCAACCCTCTAAGACCCTCAAATGTCAGCCTCAGGCGGGCTTGACCGTGTAGCCAGAGACTCCTGGGTGCTTGAAGATGGTGCAGAGCTGGGCTCTGAGGGGCGCTCTTGGAGGTGGGGCTCAGTGACATTCAGCAGCTGGAACCGATGCTGAGAAACCTGACATTTGTTGGTGACTTAAGTCATTCTGAGCCATTGCACATGAGGAGCAGAGGTGAGAGAGCTTTCTGTACTTTGCCCACAGTGGAAGGTGGCTGAACTGGGGCCCTAGAAACCTGAGCAGAATTAGGAAGTGGATGAAACAGTTGAGCTATGAGAGGTGTCACTGGGATGGTGGCAGTAGAGAGAAGTGACGAGTATGAGAAGGTGTGGAGTCCGTCAGGTGGATATTGGCACCTGAGTGGGGGTTAGCTGCTGCAGTGGTGGGGCACCCGCTTTGAGAAGCTGCTCGCCTATCTCATCGGTGAATCCTGCCAGTTGTTAGCGTTGGTGTTTTGACCCTAATCTGTCTGTAAGTTTCCCTTTTCTCATCATCTCTTTTTGGGCATTCAAAGGCAGCAGTCTGTTCTCCAGACCTTTGGTTTTTTCTTTTGGCAACTCTTGGTTCTTTCCTGCTCTCACATTAGTTGTGGTTCTACGCTGAACACTGTGGTTCAGACACCATTAGAACAGCTGGGAGAGATGGGACTGGCTTTCTACAGGTCTCAACAATGCTCTTGGGTTTTGGATGTTCTTGCGTTTTGAAGGTGTTCCTTATCTTTGGTGCCCCACCCACTGAGTGCTCCTCACCATCATGTGTCCACTGAACCATGTCCCCACACATTACCCCCTCAGAAGGCTAATTCCATACCCCATATACCCCAAGACCTGGCCAGGTTACTCATGTGTCCAGTTCTAGACTCATTCATGTGACTACCTTTCTTCTTCTGCCCCCAAATGTCAGAGGATACAATGCTTAGAGTAAAGCGGTGGTCGGCAAACTGATTAGTCAACAGAGCAGCAAACCGCGGCTCACAGTTTGCCGACCACTGGTGTAGTGGGATGAAGTAGCCTGCAACTGACCCTGCCTGACTCCTTCCTGGGTCTGGAAGGTGAATCCTACATAGTCTCCCAGCCTGGCAGGTGACCTTCCAAGCTTGGTAACTCGATACTGCTTTGCTAAGTGTCTGCTGAGGTCACAGCTAGCCCTTGTCACTGCCCATCCATCTGGACCATAGTCCCCCAACTGGGCTAACTGGTTGAGCCAGTGTTCTGGGCACTCATGGGAAACAAGTGGCCTTTGTGGTGAGCCGGTGGACAGGGTGGCTGTCAGCACGGGCAAGGTGGCTGTGTTGTGCCCAGAGTTCGGGGTCCCCAATAATCCACCACTAAGGAGC
>JAAGEH010000367.1:973847-1012524 GCA_011751065.1 Lasiurus cinereus
CCAGCCCTATAGGACAAGATGGAGGGGAGTTCATTTCCTTTCAGCTGCACAGGCAGGCCTTCCATGCTGGGCAGGGCCCAGGGAGCTAGGAAGCCTGCGACAGACCCCATATTTCTTGATGATATGGGGGATAGACTTGCACGGAATGCTCCTCTGCTCTGTGGTTGCCAGTGAAAGCAATGTTTTATGTTTTTGTTTTGCCTATGTCAAGAAGCTTCATCAGTTCTCTGCTTGGCCTAGGCTGGGAGGGTACCGGTGGGGTGTAGCACTTCTGCATGGTTGTTTTGTTTTTATAATAGATTTTTATTGATTTCAGAGAGGGAGAGAGATAGAAATATCAATGATAAGAGAGAATCATTGATTGGCTGCTGCCCCACACTGGGGATCCAGCCTGCAACTGGGTGTGTGCCCTGACCAGGAACCTAACCGTGACCTCCTGGTTCATAGGTTGATGCTCAACCACTGAATCACACTGGCTGGGCTGCATAGCTGTTTTTTCACCAGGTCTCCTTGAGATGCAAACAGAGGGGAAGTGAAACTTTGGGAGATTCTAATGTTTCCATGTGACAAGTCTTCCTTAGTTATCTTGTGGGAATCCAAACACAAACCCCAAATGTACCACACATTATAAGAGACCATACACCTCAGAGGAACTGGGTTAATATTAGGTGACTTGGTTTAGTTAGATTTAACTCATGGAACTTGAGAGCAAGACACATTCAATAACAGTGGCTGGGATGGTCCTAGATGTCTTTGCCTCAGAATTTCATTTGCTTGACATACTGGTGGTGTAAAGGTAGATTTGGGCACAGACGTATGTCTTTTGAGACTGTTTTAAGAGGCTCCAGTGAATGATCTTAGAGTGAAAAAGTGGCTGGCTCTTTGAAATGGTTCCAGAAGAATCAGTGTCATTAACTGAAACTGTGTCCAACAGTTTTGCCCAGTGAGTATTAGTAATTCTTTTAACCCCCTCATTTAATCCTTTCATATGGGAACTCTTTCCTCTGTCATCATGGATTTGTATCCCTGCCCCCGACTTTGGATCTGAATTTTGCAATTCTTAGTTCTTTCCTGCCTCTCACATTTGTTGTGGTTTTATGCTGGATGTGGTGGTTTAGGCATGGCTAGAACAGCTGGGAGATACCATTTCCCCTCTGCAGGACCTGCAGGTCATCTGGAGGGAAGGTGTGCTAACTCAGCCTAGGGCATCCGGGCAGGAGCTGCAGGAGAAGGGGAAGCTGTCGCTTCCCACGTGGATCCTTTTGAGGTCATTTCTCGGCGATTGACCCCTTAGGCTGGGCAAAGAGGCTCATGCTGCATTTGCCTCCTAGGCCATTTAGTTTGCTCTGTTCTCTGGTGCTCCCAACAGCCCTCCCTCCCCACCCTCGTCTCTCATCTTTGATGTAGTTGCCATGGACAAAAAGCTTAGGAAATGAAAGAACAAGTTGTAGACTCAGAATGTTTGCCCCCAAGGAAATCGCATGTTTGCACAAAATCCCGTCTCACAGTTTCCATTTAAACAAGGAAGTTGGGGGCCTGCAGACCCAGGAAATATGAAGATTGGTGCTTTGTTGGGCTGCAGGCCTGGGTAGCTCTGTGTAGGAGTCCCATCCATCAATAGAAATCCGAATTTCCAGATGAAAATCACTGACTAGACCTGCCCCCTGCTAATGCAAGTATGCATGCTGCTCATCTGTCCCAGGTCTCTTCTTTGTTTTTCTGAAATGGGATGAAATGAGACGAGCTTTTAAAATACATATTTTTTGGAGAGGGCCTGACTGGGATCGTACTTCTGCCCCCGTAAGTCCCTTCTCTCATATCAGGTGATGAAACACTGGCAAGGCTTATATTAAAAAAAAATCTTAATAGTCTGCCCAAATAGATTCCCTTGATCATTTACTTATTTGCACACAGGCTGAAGATTTGATAGAATTCCTTAACCATGTTAACTTTTTTCCTTAAGAATAACTTTTTTTCTGATTATCAAAGTAGATCTCATTTTAAAGGGGGGAAAAAAAAAATAAAGGAAAAGATTCCAGGATTATACATAATAGAAACCCTGAGTTCTCTTATGTGTCTGCCAGGGGCCGGAGACTGGGGAGAAGACATAGTGGCCTCAGACAGTGGGCATCTAGTGGGCAAGGCCATCCTGGGATTATACCGTGGCTCATGGGTGGGTGAAGAATGGGCAGAGGGAGCAGTTTGGGTTAGAGGCAGCTCAGAAGTAGTTAAAGGTGCAGGGTGTATCTTACTTCAAGTGTAGCTGATTGATCCAGGGCTAGTTCCTTAACCTCTCTGAACTTCAGGGCTATTGTAAATTGGGGCTAATAGCAGTACCTCTTTGCTGAAGTGTAGGGAGTTTTAAGTAAGAACACTCGCTTATTTGATGGTTTTTCAAGGCTCTCACTGGGGATGATATCTATATAGGAAAGGGCTGCACAGAGCATGTCCCAGTAGCACCTGTATTAGTGTGGTAGGGCTGCTGCAACAAGTACCATAGCCTGGGGGTTGGGGAGAGGGCTCTCAATGGCAGCCATTTACTGTTTTCCAGTCCTGGAGGCTACAAGTCAGTGTCAGCAGGTTGGGATCTTCTGAGGTCTCTATCTTTCACTTACGGATGGTTGTCTTCCTCTGTGTGCACACGTACGTCTATGTCCAAATTTTCTCTTCTTATAAGAATTAGGGCCAACTCTACTGACCTCATATTAATTTAGTTACCTCTCTTAAGACCCTATCTCCAACATAGTCACATACTGTAGTACTGGGGATTAGGACTTCAACATATGAATTTTGGAGGGGATGCAATGCAACCTTTCACAGCAGATATTTTTATTATGCACGGTTCTGAAATGCTGTGGTGTGTTGAAGTTGCCCAAGTCCCACACCTCCTGGTGTGACTTGGTCAATTGTAGACCATTAGGGCTGAGCGGTGTAGGGGTTCTCTTACTCTCTGAGGAAGCTGAAATGTAGCTGGAAAACATGGGGCCAACACTTATTCTTCATGCTTTAACTAAGCTGGGCCTGGGGGGAGCAAGCACACTGCAGGCGTGGTGTCTCCCATCTGCTGGGAGGAGACTGGACGTATTTGCTGTCAGGACTACCTGCTGAGGACCAGGAACCAGGAGGAAACTGGGAGCTTTGGGGCTGGTGCTGTACTCTGTGGTTATGGATTCTGTGTTTTTCTCCTTGCACAAAATAGTAAAATATTTTCTCTTGTTACTTAAGATCAGCTTTCTCTCCTGAAGGCTGCCTCTGTGTGAAAGACACACTCCTTTTTGTATATCTCCTCCTCTATTCCTTTGAGATGCTGCTTTCAGTGTTTTTTTTTTTTTTTGTAAATGCTAGGAAGTAGATTTGTTAGATTATATGGTAATACTATTTTTAATTTTTTTTGAGAAACCACCATGTTAGTTTTCAAAGTGGCTATACCATTTTACATTCTCAGCAATAGGCGCAAGAGTCCCATTTTCTCCACATTCTTACCAACATTTGTTGTTTTCTGCTTTGTTTTTTTCCTAAAAGGTATGAGGTAGGATCTCATTGTGGTTTTGATTTGCATTTCTCTAATGACTAGTGATATCTTTTCATGTGCTTATTGACTGTTTACTTTCTCTGGAGAAATATAACTTATTTAAGTTATTTGCTTATTTTTGAATCAGGTTGTTTTTGTTGCTGAGTTTGAGGAGTTGTCTACACCCTTTATCAATTTGTGATTTAAATATTTTCTCCTGAAGAGTGCCTGAAGAGTGGCTCCTCTGTGTATAACACATCCAAAAGCAACTTTGGCTTACTCTTTACAGGGGGCAGGATACTATGGCCTTCCTGTAACATTACGCCCTACACCTGGAAAAAAGAAGAAAAAAAAAATTTTTTTCTCCTATTCTGTGTGTTGCTTCTTTACTGTTGATAGTGTCTTTTGATGCCCAAATTAAAAAATTTTAATGAAGCCCAATTTGTTTTGGTGTCAAAACTAAGAAATCATTGCCATTTCAATGTTATGAAGCTTTTGCCCTGTATTTTTCCTAAGAGTCTGATAGTATTATATCTTATCTTTAAGACTTTGATACATTTGGAGTTAATTTTTGTAAGTGGTATTAGGTGAGGGTCCAAATTAATTTTTTTGCGTGTAGATATACAGTTTTCCCAGCAACATTTCTTGAAAAGACTGTCCTTTCCTCATTGAATGCTCTTGGCACCTGTCAAAAATTATTTCACCATCTATGCCAGGGGTGGGGAATGTCCGGCATTAGGGGTAAGTTAATTAAATGTTTGACCAAATATAGCAGGCTATTTTTTAAGTTGATAATTTTGTATGGCCCTCAAATGGTGTTATAAATACCCAATAGCCCTTGGTAGAAAAAAGGTTCCCCACCCTTGATATACAAAGGTTTATTTCTGGTCTCTATTCTTTTTCAGCCATCTGTCTTTATGTCAGTATCACACTGTTTTGATTACTATACCTTTGTAGTGTGTTTCAAAATCAGGAAGTGTGAATTATCTGGCTTTACTTCTTTATTTCTAAGATTGTTTCATCTATTTGGGATTCCATATTAAAATTAGGATGGGCTTTTCTGTTACTACGAAACATGTCATTGGGATTTTGATAGGGATTGCATTGAGTCTGTAGATCATTTTGTGTAATATGGGAATCTTAACAAAGGCCCTCCTTTTTTACTCATTCCCGTGTATTTGTTGTTTCTGTTTGTGTTTTGAGTAAGAGTAGAAAAAGAAAAGTAGATGGAATTTTGGGAAGAGAAAAGCTGAGCAGTAAAGAGAAGAAGAATGAAGGAAACTGGGAAAGGTGTAGTGCCATTAGGGAACAGTGAGATTCAGGTTTTCTGAGCAGCTTAGAACATAACGTTCCTGAGCAGTTCTTTAATAGTTAAAATGCAGGTTCAACATCTGTTAATATTTGTTTGACACAACAACCTGTGAACTACAGATAAATACTTCTTCTAGCCCCCAGTGTACAGATATGGAAACTGAGGCCCAGGAAAATGATTTGCCCCCCCTGGTCACCCATTAATAGCCAAACCAGAAAGAGCCAGGTCTATCCAGCTCCTGATCCTGTGCCCTTTCCCTGGGCAGAGTCACTTTGTACCTCCCACCCCTGTGGCAGGGGTTTTCTTGGTGGGTTCAGACTCAGCAGGAATATTGGGGCAGTGTGGGTGGAAGTGAGCGCTTGTTCATGATTTCAGAGTTCTAGAGACCCAGGCTGAGTTGCCGTGGTGATCAGTAATCTTCAAGGCACCACACAATGCAGATAAGGAGGGTAGTGTTGATGCTGGTGGAGGAAGATGGAGCATCAAACAGTTGCTGGTGAAGACACGACCTTTCCTTTGTAGTTCCCCTCTTTGGCCTTTGTGGCCTCAATGTCCCTGGCCTGTCCAGCCCGGGTGGTCATGTCCTTGTGGCCTTTCCAGCTCTTGCCTTAAGATTTGGGCTGTTCCCTGAGCTGTCATTTCCTCTGGCTGACTCCTCCGCTTACCCTGACCTGAGATTAATGAAAAATGGCCATTTGGAGTATGACGTGGCATTAAGAGGACAGTGGGAGAGAGACATTTTTGCAGTTCTTTGCATGTCGTCTGATCATCAGAATCATGAACAGGTTCCCCAAATCCCATTTGTTCACTCTATTTCCTGCTGCCTTCTGAGCCAGGATGGAAATATTTATCTAGTTTGTTCTAGAGATTGTAGTGGTCTCCCCTCGGTGGACCAAGATTAGCTGATAGCCTGAGGAGTGACATGGTTGGAGGGGTTGAAGCCAGGAGCAGAGGACAGGCCTGCAAGCGGAGGTGAAGCAGAGATGACTGGAACCCAGCTTTCTCCCCTTCCTTTCCACTGTTGGGAAAGATAAAGTTGGCCACAGTGCTGACACTGGCCCATAAGCCACTTCCTGGCAGCTGCTTCTCAAAGTTAGTGACCTTTCGGTCATGATTCCTAGATGCTTCTCACCTAATGTTGTCATTGAGCAACGGGATGGCTTGCTTGCCTCCTCTGCTGCCCATTGGGGCAAGGGATTGGTGAGTTTCAGTTTTCCCGATCTTACTGGAAAGGAGGTTGTATAAAGTTAGTGGATAAGAGTGGTGTTTGAATCTGGTCCTGCCACTTCCCAGCTTTGTGTTTCTGGGCAAGTTACTTGGCCTGTAATTTTGCCTTCTAGAAAATGAGGTGTCAATAGTCTGCTGCTCATAGGGTTCCTAGGAGGATTAAATAAAATAATCCTCATAAATAGTGACAAGTACTCAATAAATTTTGGCTGCTGTGTGTAGTCAGGGTGTGGTAACACATTCAAGAAAAACTGGAGCCAAAACATGGAAGATATGTACTACATGTTGGTGGGTCTCCCTAGCACTTCCGGAATCATGTCCATCTGTCTCTTTGATACCCAGGAAAGTGCAGGGGGTAGGTGGAGTGCAGGTACAGTTTGATCAGAAGTCAGAAGGGTGTGTGTCCATCTTCCCTTCACCATGGAGCATCCTGGGCATCTCATCCCACCTCTAAGCCCTCTACCACATGCCTTTGTGTTCAGCCCATTTACTTGGCCAGGTGGCTCCCCTTCAGCCTCACTGCTTGCCCCTCCTTTGTCATCTGTGTTGATTCCTCTTTTCATCCTGAGTGCTCAGAGCTTATTCCACTGCCCTTCCTGTCCATACTCCCCCACTGGGCTGTGATACCATCAAGACTCATTGCTTTAAATACTGAGCATAAGCTGACAGTTCGCAAATGATAGATGTAACTCCAGCCTCACCCCTGAACTTCAGACCGTATCTCCACCTGCCTATCTGTCAGCTGTACTTTGGTGTCTGTCCTTACCTCAAATTAATTTGGTGAAACATGAACTCATGACTCCTTACCCCCACTCCAACTCTTCCTCCTGCAAGGTTCCCCGTCGGGTGACGAGCAGCTCATCCTTCCATTTCCAGGCCAAGACCTTGGAGTCATCCTTAACATCTCTTTTTTTCCAATTCCACACTGAGTCTGTCAGCAGACGCTCCCTGCTTTACCTCCACAGCATCCCTCAGCCCCAGCCCCCTCACCAGCTCCACTCTCACCACTCGCCTGGCCGCCAGCACAGCTCCCTTGGATGATTGCCTTTGCTGCCTGGCTGGTTTCCCTGCTCCCCTCACTCACTCTCCCCGTGGACAGTATGTAATGCAGCAACAGCCAGTGATTCTGTTAAAGTGTAAGTCAGACCATGTCTCTCCTCTATGCAAAGACTTCTAGAGATTTTCCTCTCCTCACTAAACTCAGTGCCCACCTATGGCCCACAAGGCCCTTCTGCCCTGAGTCCTTCATGCTGCCCCACCCAGATTTTTACTTGCACACCTCGCAGTTACCTGGGACATGGACACCCATTCATCACCCCCATTCACGTTCAAAGATGGACTACTGGTCAATAAATGGCCACGGAAAGTGGGAAATAAGCATCATTACTGTGGTATTTTAGCAAGTTCATTATTCTTCCAAAATTGTGCGCAGCTGTAGCTATATCTCAGTGAGGGAGAACTAATATTAACTTACAGACCTGATACTTAGGGGTGTATGCTCTGCATACTAGGGGGTGAATCTTTGCCTGACCCAAAGATAACAGCAGGCTCTGCTGTGTTGCCAGCTTCCCTGTGTCTGTCAGGGAGAAGGTGATTGATTTACCCGGAGCTGGGTGTGGAGGGTGCATGAAGGCAGCACTTCCTTGGTTGAAGCCCCAGCCTCTGTGGCTGCTCCATTCCAGGGCCAGTCATTCATACCTCCATGAAAGGCTGGGGCTTGTCAGACTCCAAGTTTGGGTCTCAGCATCCACAGCCTTGGGCCATGTTTTTTTAAAGGAAAGGGCACTGTGGCCCTAGGTGGAGTATGGCTGCCCTGAGCCCTGGTTCTTCACGAGGGCTTCTTAGTAGCCAAAGGAACACACCCTCCCAGCACCTCCTGAGGTCTTCTTGAGTGAGGGTACCCCCCTCTGGAGCCAGCCTCTGCACCCAATGTGGGCAAGTGCCATGAAGCCATGGCTCCTGGCTCTCTCTTTTGCCCACTTTTAATTCCTATGCTCAGCTCAGCTTATGGTGCCTGCTGAGTGTCCTCTTCGTGGGAAAGGAGAGTGGGGAGGGGGCAGGCTCACTCTGAGACTTTGCACTTGCAGAGGGTGACAGGTTCTGCCTGTGTTTCCTCCAGGTTGATCTGGCTTCTTAGGTGGTTACCCAAGTCTACTGTCCTCCAGGGCCAACTCCAGACCCCTTTCTCCATGAAGTGCCTCCTGACTGTTCTTCTACTTTCAGAGCTGGGCAGCAGCATTGTGTAGAGGGATCAGGAGTGCAGGCTTTGGGCTAGACTGCCTGTATTTGTATCCTGTTTGCTCCCTCAGTAACTCTACCACAACATTAAGCAAGTGACTTAATTTTTCTAACTCTTAGTTGCCTCCTTTCTGAAGTGGAGCTAATGACAGCCCCAGGGCTGGCGTGGGGATGAACTGAGACAAGCTTGCACAGTGCTTACACATCCAGGCACTAATGGTTAGGGAGGCTCAGACAGCCCAGCAGTTGTCATGGGGAACTGTGTGACCTCGTCATGCTAGTACAGCTTTCACCTCAGGTCATCAAGGGGTTGAGGACAGATTGGAAGGTCTGGTTTGACCATAATAGCAGCAGCTAACAGAGTGCTGGCTGTGCAGGAGCTGTTTCAAGCCCTGCCTTGCCCATTAATGCAGTTGATCCTCTATGAGGTAAGTACTCCTATTATCCCATTTTACAGATAAGCATAGGGAGGGAGGGTGGGAGAGCTTGAGCCACTTACCTGAGGGCACAGAGCTGCTAAGTAGCAGAGTTGGGAGTTGAACCTAGGCTGGCTGGCGCCCCATAGGTATTCTACTCATTACCGCCTTGATTTACAGACAAGGGCCCAGGCCCAGAGTGGGGAACGACTTCTGTAGTGTCCTGGCAGGTGAGCACCCTCCGCAGCCCCAGCTTCTCTTCTTCCCACCAGACCCAGCCTAGTGCTGTGCCAGTGGACTTTGAGAGCTCTTCCTCCATAGTGTGCCTGCTGCAGTTCCTCAACTGTGAGCTAGGAGAGGGTCCAAGGTTAGGCAGGTGGCCTGGTGGTGACTCCCCACTGAGACTGGCAGCACCTCCTCACTCTCAAGAGCCCCGAGGGGATAGTAGCTTGCCCTCTCCCTCTCGCTTCTCATGTGCTTTGGGGAAGGGTGGTACCTAGCCTACTGGGACCTGAGCTGTCTCAGGGCAGCTGGCAGGCCAGCCTCTGTGCACCCTCCTGGGCTGGCTCCCGGTTGGAACACGTCTCTCAGCACTGCAGCTTTCATGTGAGAAAGCGTGAGTCACCGCGGCCTCTCGGGCTCCAGGTGAATGGAGCGCTGTGTGAGGGACAAGTTTCTGTCTCTCTTGGGCCCCACAGGCTGGTTACCGCTCATGTGATTTTACTGGAAGTTCTTTTTAAGAGGTCTCCGTGACCCCATGGGGCTGAGTCACAGAGTAAACACAATTTGCAGGGGCCCCAGTGCTCTTGGGAAGGGCGCAGACAGTGTGTGGCCCAGGCCTGGCCCAGAGTGTGCCGCTCTCTCCAGGCCTTCTGCCTTGACGTCGTTTGCGTTTCACCTGCTGGCCCTGGCCAGCCATGGACCCTGCATTCTTTCCAGCTGTGGACCAGGCCTGGGGCTTGGCAGAAATGTGGAATTTCAGGCTGCACCCTGATCTGCCCAGGTAGAGCCTGAACTTGAACCAGGCTCCGAGGTAACTTCTACAGTCAAGAACCCCTCTCTGGTTCCCAGGCCATAAACCCCTGGGGTGCATGCACTGCTCTCCTTTGCTGGAAACATTTCCAGATCATCAGCTTTCTCTGGGCCTGGCAAGACCTCTGTGCAGGCGTGCATGAGGCTGCAGGGCACGTCCTGAGGTCAATGCTTGCTGTCTGTGGGCATAGGGGCATGCAGGGGGAGCGCGTTCGCTGGGCCCCTCCTGGAAGTGGAGGACTTGTAGGTGTCAGAACCAGTGGGGTGCAGGTGACTTGGACATGGCCAAGAATGAGGGGCTGTGAGGGGCAGAGGCTTTCTGTGAGACATGAGTCCTGGTGGCCTCTAGATCTGATTGTGAAATCTCAGAGGTAGATGACGTTTGACACCCGCCCCTCAGAAGCACCGGCTTGGAAAGGAGACCATGTGACTTTGGAGGAGCGTGACTCCTGTGCCAATTCCCGAAAGTCCTGACCACACAGGCCTTTTAAGACCACAGTAGCCGCAGAGACAAAGCATGACCAAGACAATGTCATCTTCGGGCCCTTTCCACCCCCCAAATGACGTCTAAGGCCCTGGGAACATTGTAAAAGCTGGGCCCTGTCCAATTTTAATAGCTCCTTGCTGGCTTCCCACTCGTAGCTGCCAGGAACCTTGCCAGCTGACTCGGGGGTGGTGATACCCAGAGATGCAGGCAGAGATGTCACACCGTCCTTGGGTCAGGCCCCAGAGCTCCGGCAGGACTTCGGGGACAGGGGAAAGGAACAGAATGTGTTGGTTGGCCAGTTGACTCCCTCAGCTAGGGTGGGAGATGGGCGGGGAGAGAGAAGGTTGTCTGCCAAGTTTAATTAGCAGTGGAAACTAGCCACAGGGAAGGAGAGAGACCATCTGCAGAGGAGGGGCTGTTTACTGGAAGATGGGGCACTGCTGATGCCAGTATGAGGAAGGAGCGAGGCGTTCCTACAGGGAGCGTCCAGCAGAGCACGGGTGCCCTGTTTGCCAAGTTGCAGGCAGGATTGGCTTGAACTCTGAGAACCTGGAGGTGTGAGTGGGAGAGTTTATTTATGCCTGCTTTTCTGTGTTGGCGTCTTTTGAAAACAGTCCACCAGCCTACCAGCTGGCTAGCCTTCCTTGCCCCCATAAATGAAAGAAATAATTGAGAAAATGGCGATTGGGTTTAAACATAGGCATTGTGTTGCCCTCTTGTTCTTTGAAGATGTCATTCATGGTCTGCCTGAACTGCATCTGACTTTATTTCATGAATCTCTATACAAGAGGGATAATTTGAGAAGTTTGTGATGTTTATTGTTTAAAACAAAAATGCAGAGGTGTTGAAAGGACAATAAAGTAAATTCATTGTGGGTTGAACTTGAAATATAGGAGGTATTTCTTTGAACATTGCTATTCATGTTTTAGTAGTACCAGGGAATTTCAGGGCTGAATAGGGTTTTCTGGTTCTAGCCTCCTGATGATGATGTGCAAGACCCCTCTGATTCTCAGCCAGGGGTGCTTGGGGCAGCACGGACTGCTTGGCCATCCTGACCTGGAGCTTTCTCCACATTTCCCTGCTGTTCCCAGCGCTGCTGCGGGAGACCACGTGGAACAAATTGAATCCCTTCTGACAGTCCTACCTGAAGACAAAACACCGGTTCGCTCCCCAATTCATTCTCTTCAGTCCATGCAAAACACCTGTAGGTTCTTCAGAGATTCTCACAAAATTTGATAATGAGGGCACTGGTCTTCCCTGGCCACTGTTCTAGTTTCTGCCATTACCAAAGCCCTTCTTTTCTTCTCTTCATTCTCTCTTTCATCTATTTTCGTGTGGGCACACCTGCTAGCTCAAATGCACCGGTTGTCCATCTCTCTGCCCTCCATGTGTGGTCTTTTTCTCCCTCCCCAATTTTCCCCTTCCCGTGGGGCCTCTCCTGCTCCCTCCCCTCCTTCTCTCCCTCTCCTCAGTCTACTCCGATCTCTCTTTTCTTTCCCTTCTGAGTATGTGTTGCATGTATGAGGTGGCTAGTCAAGAATTGAGATTTGGCCCCACATTTCTGGTCTTGGAGCCCTAGATATTAGTTCTTGGATGCTTTCTGAAACTAAATCCTAAGGCTTGTTCAAAGGCTTTATTGCTAAAATCCCATTGTGAGCTCACCCACCATGCCCATACACATCCCTCTACATTATAGTTTTTTTTGGTTTCAAGAACAAAACTTCGTATTCCTTCACTATCTTGTTTTGATTGACCCTGTTGTGCTTTTTAAAACTCCCTGTTGTGCTTTTTTAAACTCCCAGTTTACCCTCTTGGTATCACTCATAGTCTTGCTAAGCAAGGCACAGCTTCTGTTTCCATTTATCAGTGGAGAATGAAATCGCTGAGGTGGGACAGGTGCAGGACCCCATAAGCTGCCTGGCTGAATGCTTTATCTTACAGACCAGAACAGAGTTTCAGAAAACGGAAGTGATTTGCTCAGAATCATCTGGCTCCTCGCACCCAGACACGAGTTGAGTTCAGAAACTGGGATTCCTGACCCGGAGGCTTTTCCTGATGCTAGGCAGGAATATCCTGTCTGAAAATATTGGAATTCAAACCAAACCTTAGTGGTTGTGTGTCTGTAGCCAGGAGTTGTGTGTCTATAACATTGTGTTGACAAACAACAACAACAATGAAAGGTGCTACTCCCTGGCTTCGAGGACAGCATAATTGCTCTGAACTTGATGAGTAACTTTTAATAAGGGGGTAGACACTGGCTAAATTATTAAGCACTGAGCTTGAATACAGTTAGAACCTAAGAACAGAGTAGTCTGGCAAAAACCACAGGTAGTTCACCGATGGTCAACTTATGCTGCTACCCTCTGCATGGAAGCCAGAATTATACTGATACTAATCTGTGGGGACTCCTCACTGCATTTAACCCGGGCATGCTACTCCCTTGCTGATCCTTTCCTCAGATGTCCCAGTAGGAAGCCAGCTGGCATTCCAAGTTCCACTTTGCCCACACATACATTAGCCTTCAGAGCTGAGGGTGTGGAAAGTGAGGCAGAGGCGAGGCAGAGACACCAAAGACTCGTCCCTGCCGACGGCCCTGCCCTGCCTGGCCCTTGGGATTCGGTTTCTGGCCCCTAGTTCAGTGCCAGTTCTCAGCCTGGCGATGACTGAAGGTCAGTTGGTCCAGCAGTGGTCTGGGCTATAGGCAGGAAGCCCCTTGGGGTTAGTAACAAATACTCTCCCTTTCTGCCTCCAGGCTCCACCTACAGTGTCTTGTCCATCATGCCCTCTGACTCCGAGAGCAGCAGCTCCCTCAGCAGTGTGGGTGAGTACCGCCTCCTGGCCCTTCTTCCTGCAGAGCTGGTGGGCCAGGGTCTGGGTGCAAGCCAGGGCAGCACCAGGTCCATGGGATGGGAAGCTGGTTCTCACCCTTGATATTACTCAGGGGTTCATCTTCTATTGATTCCATTTACATTTTCTCATTTTCTCGTCAGCAATATGTCATCTTCGTTCAGAGGGCAGGAATCTGGCTCTGGCCATAGAGGGTGGTGGGTGCCGAGGGAGGCATGTGTTTTGCCGTTTCTTCACTGGTCAGGGCACAGGATTTCTCAGTGAGCTCCCCCATCCCCCACCAAGGCCACCCTTCCTACAGGGAGATTTCCACTCAGGGAGGTGAGTCTATCGCCAGAGATTCCAGAGCTATGGGGGGAAGGCCTTGCTGGCTGTGTGCTCTCTGGGTGACAGCTGAGACCCTTCCAATGTGCTAGAAGTGGGCTTGGGATGTGGTGGTGACCACAGGCATGGTCCCCATGCTTGTGCATCTTAGGGTCTATGTGGAGGAGGCAGGGGGAGGGACAGTTACACAAGTGTACAGAAAGAGATCAGAATGATCAGAAGGGAAGACAGGTACAGTAGGGGTACTACTAGTATATTCATTTGCTATGGCTGTCATAGGAAGTACCACAGACAGTGTAGCTTGTACGACAGAAAGGGATTCTCTCGCAATTCCAGAGGCTAGATGTCTGAGAACAAGGTGTGGTGTTGGCAGGGCTGTGCCCATCTGAAGGGTCCAGGGGAGGGTCTGTTCCAGCCCTCTCCTGGCTGCTAGCAGTCTTCGATGCTCCTTGGCTGGTAGATGTATCACCCAGTCTGTCTAAGCCTTCATCTTCACATGGTGCTCTCTCTCTGTCTCTCCAAATTTTTCCTCTTTTTTTTAAAAAAAAATTATATTTTTATTGTTTAAAGTATTACAAATAGTAGTACATATGTCTCTCTCTCTTTTTTCCCTATTGACCTCCTCCCAGCCTTCCGCACCCCCCAGTATATGCCCTCACCTGTCCCCCACCCCCAATGTCCTGTATTCATTGGCTATGCTTACATACATGCATACAAGTTCTTCAGTTGATCTCTTATAGGGCGCCCACCCCCCACAACCTCCCCTGTCTTCCCACTGTAGCATGACAGTCTGTTCATTGCTTCTTTGCCTCTGTATCTATTCCTCCCCTCCTCCCCCTGCCCCATTCTTTTCTTTAAAAACATCTTATCTTTGTAGGCTAGAAATAGACTTATAAGAACAAAAAATGTTTGAGTCCCAATTTCAATGTCCAATAGTTATGAGTCTCAATTTCAATGTCAAACAGTTCCTTATGTGCACACGTCAGCAATGGTATCTGGATGGTGGACAAATGGTAGCAATGCAGGTTCGACCCTCTCTGGTTTGGTCCTAGGCATCCTGTAGTGACGCACAGCTGCTGACTGCTGGCATGGCAAGGCGTCGTCAGCGTCTTCCATCTCTGGACTGTTTCTCCTCTTGTCTTCATGGTTGGAGCAGACCTGTCAGTTCCTCTCTGTTGCAGGAGTCCACTTGGTCTTGGAGTTGTTTTCTGAAAGTTTATAAACATATTCTCAACCAACAGTTAATAAAGGAATCTTTTCTATAAAATTGACTTGGGGTCTTTTTTATTTTTGCCTACCCGCTTTTCCTTTGGCTTATTTTGACACCATGTGTGTTTTTCATGGATGTCTTGCTGTTAGTATTATAAATGAAAATTAATTTTCTAAAGTAAAAATTTTCTAGATGTAATTTACTTACAAGATATTTTCCCTTATAAGATATTATCCTACTATCCCCCCTTTTTTTGATTAATGGAGAATTTTGTAAAAATTTTTAATGCAATCTTGATAACGTTAAATTTTCAAATTTCTCCTCTTAATAGGACACCAGTCATATTGGTTTAGGGGCCCTCCTTACTCCTCCAGTGTGACCTCATTTAACTTGATCATATGTAAAAACTGTATTTCCAAATGAGGTCACATTCACATTTACAAGGGATTAGGACTTGAGTATCTTTTTGGAAGACAAAATTCAGCCCCTCACAGGTTCCCTCATCTTATGGAGGGTTCAGGGAGGACTCTTTGGGACCATAATTCAGAGCTACTGAGTCTCTATCACTTTATCCTTCCTGCTTTGGGTCCAGGAGACACATTGATTGCATGATGGGATTGTTGGAATTTCGAACTTGGGACTGGCTTTCAAGAAACACATGGGTTGTGCAGTTGGGATGAGGAGAACAATGAGGTGCAGCTTTTGTAAAGCTGTGAACTGGTTGAGTCTTGAGTTTGTACCCCTGGCTTCTCTCATGCTTCACCCTTTTCCAGCTTCCTGTTCTTTGGGAACAAGGTACAATGATCTAATTTATTTCAACTTCACATCCACACTTCAAGTCTTAACCCAGCACCTCTTCTGGGAGCATTTGCATTTTAAAAGGGGGCTCCAGAGAGAGAGGTCTTACTTAAACCACAGTGAGCTAGAGGAGGAGGTGTTTTTCCAGATCTCCACATGCCTGGAAGAAGCCTTGTCAGTAGCCCACCACTTAGTTCTGCACATACTGGTGGTCCTTGTGATGGAGGGGTCAGCAGTGTCCCCAGATCTTATTAGCAGGCAGACAGGGAGCATGCTGTGTCCAGATCTTAATGCTGCAAGACTGGTTGCATCTCTCAGGTCCAGTCCTCTTCAGTTCACAGGAACAGGGTTTGCTTCTCTCGCTCTTCTGCATAGAGGTGACAGATGTGTTCTGGGGGTGGCTAGCTCCACTTGTTCACCGGCTGATGTGAATGTCCTCTTGGCTGCAGCAACAGGGATTAGCGACTCACACCGCCTTAAATAATAAAGAAATGCATGACCTTGAACAGTAAGACGTGAGCATCCCAAGTGTGGTGTCCTCTCCCTCAGGCTGATGGGGACAGAGTCCCAGGCCCTGATGTCCATTATGGGAGCCACAGGCCATAGATGGCTTTTTAATTCAAAATAATTAAAATGAAATAAAATTTCTAGTTTCAACAGTCACTAACCATATTTCAAGTGCTGTCTGACCACTTGTGGCTAGTGGCTACCATACTGGACATGCAGCTAAAAGAACATCTCTGTCGCATGAACAGTCCAGAGGACAAGAGAGTTGTCTCCTTATGAGCAGAGAAGCCTTCCTCAGAACTCCCCCAGCACAGTCTCCTCTCACTGAGTCACTTGTCTGTGTCCGAACTGGTGCTCGCCTAGTGTGGCCCCTGGACCAGCAGCCCTCAGGCATGTGTTAGAATTGCAGGTTCCAGGCTCCACCTCCTGCCTGCTATATCAGAAGCTCTGAGCGTAGGCCCCACAGGTAGGCCCCCTCCTGGTCTGGGTTGGGTGGGCCTAACGTCAGCCCTGGCAAGAGAAGTGGAATGTGGGGGCTGGTGTGGACCGGCCTTGGGTGTGTAATGAATGGTGGAATCAGCCTTGGGACCACCGCGGCGCCTCCTGGAGAATCTCTCCTGGTTCAGCCTTCACCTAGTGCCGGCAGCCCTCCCTTTCTCGGGAGCCCTGGCAGGTCAGATGGAGACTGGTTGTTTCTGTTTGAACCTAAGGAAAGGTAAGTGGAAAGTCTTAGAATGAAAATATCGCCTCTGCTCTTCCATGTTTATCTCCCTAACAAAGAACATTTGGGAAGAGAATGGCAAATTGTATTCAGCATAAGAGAAACTGGTAGATGAAACCTTGAGTATATAACATTTTCTTAACTTTGGGTCCCCTGGTGGGTGTTAGATCCTTAGGCTGTCTGCCTCATTTTAGCTCTCCAGCTTGATCCCACTGATACCTCACCATGCCTTTGCCAACTAATGGTCTTAGAGGCTGCTATGTCTTTCTGTTGAGGTCTCTCTAGGTAGTTTCTTTCCCTCCCTTCCTTCCTTCCTTTTTTTTTTTTTTTTACAGTGAACATCCACTGTAAAAGAACATCCACTGTAAAAGAATTAGGGAGCTGGACTCATTTTAGATGATCCCAACATCCAAAGCATCATTGTCAGGAGCCAGTTGCACATATGCCTTTTTTTCCTCCATCAGGCCTCATCAGGATGCTGACCTTGACCACCTCAATGTCATAGAGCTTCTTCACAGCCTTTCTGATCTGGTGTTTGTTGGCTTTGACATCCACAATGAACACAAGTGTATTGCTGTCTTCTTTCTTCTCCATGGCTGACTTGGTGGTCAGGGGGAATGTATGACGGCAGGCTTGTTTCCGAGGATATTTGGGCGGTCTGCGGGGCCTCAGTGTCTTTGGCCATCGGAAGGTGGGTGACGTGTGGCTGGGGATGCCTTTCAGCACTGCTTTCTTTGCCTTCAAAGCCTTTGGTTTGGCTTCAGCTTTGGGAGAGATAGGGGCTTCTTCTCTAGCTTTTGGCACCTTCTTCGCCATCTTTGTAAAAAGCTTCAGGCAGTTTTCATCACCTGAGTGTGGTGGCTTCCTCCAGGCCTCCTTCCATCCTGTGCAGCACTTTGCTAAGGAATCTGCCCCCTGGGAAGGCCCCAGGGATCTGCCAGGATTGCACATTTGTTTCAGGCAATCCATGTGTTTTCCTCCCCATACATCTGCACCTGACTTTTAGTTCTCATTGTGAATAACTGGGCAAGTTTTAAGTAGAGACATTCTTGGGTGGCATTTATAAAATGAGGCTTAAATGCCATACAAACTGAAGTAACGAGGGATTTCATATTGAACAGAGAGTTCTCCGGCCTGTTGGCAGGGTGGAGAGCCTGAGAGTGTCCTTCATGTCCCAGTAATGATTTCTTTTCTTTTTTTTTTAAAAATTAGATCTTTATTATTCAGATTATTACATTTGTTTCTCTTTTTTCCCCTCCATAGCTCCCCTCCACCTGGCTCCCACCCTTCCCTCTACCCTTCCCTCCCTCCCGTTGACCTCATCCATAGGTGTATGATTTTTGTCCAGTCTCTCCCTATACACCCTCACCCCTTTCCCCCTGAGAATTATCAGTCCACTTCCTTTCTGTGCTCCTGATTCTATTATATTCACCAGTTTATTCTGTTGATCAAATTTTTAATTTTCTTAATTTTTAGATTCACTTATTGATAGATACATATTTGTTCATAATTTTTTATCTTTTATCTTTTTCTTCTTCCTCTTCTAAAAGAGTATCTTTCAGCATTTCATAAAATACTGGTTTGGAGTTGATGAACTCCTTTAGCTTTTTCTTATCTGTGAAGCTCTTTATCTGCCCTTCAATTCTGAATGATAGCTTTGCTGGATAGAGTATTCTTGGTTGTAGGTTCTCGCTATTCATCACGTTGAATATTTCTTGCCACTCCCGTCTGGCCTGCATCGTTTCTGTTGAGAAATCAGCTGACAGTCGTATGGGTGCTCCCTTGTAGGTAAGGAACTGTTTTTCTCTTGCTGCTTTTAATATTCTCTCTTTCTCTTTTGCTCTTGGTATTTTAATGATGATGTGTCTTGGTGTAGTCCTCTTTGGATTCCTTTTATATGGGGTTCTGTGCGCTTCCTGGACTTGAAAGTCTATTTCTTTCACCAGATGTGGAAAGTTTTCAGTCATTATTTCTTCAAATAGGTTTTCAGTATCTTGCTCTCTCTCTTCCTCTGGCACCCCCACAATTCTGATGTTGGTACGCTTGAAGCTGTCCCAGAGGCTCCTTACATTATCTTCACATTTTTGGATTCTTTTCTCTTATTGCTTTTCCAGTTGAGTGTTTTCTGATTCTTTATATTTCAAATTTTTGACTTGATTCTTGCCTTCCTATAGTCTGCTGTTAGGTCTCTGTATAATACTTTTTATTTCAGTCAGTGTATGTTTACTTTCTAGTTGGTTCTTTTCCATCTCTAGTTGGATCTTTTCCATCTCTAGTTGGTTCTTTTTCATCTCCAGTTGGTTCTTTTTTATCTCCTCTTGGATCTTGCTAACTTTATCCAACTTTTCTAGGATATTCCTGAAAAACCTTAAAAGTATGGTTTTGAACTCTATATCCAGTCATTTGTTTTCCTCCATTTCTTTTGTTTGTGATTCCTTCCCTTGTCTTGGCATTTTCACTATGCCGGGAGAACTTCTGTGTTGGATTCAGCCTTATGATACCAGACTTGCAAAACTGCAAAAGCCTCTCTGTTGAGCTTGGGATGCGTGGAGTCTCAGGGCTTAAGGGACTGCCTTGCTTTCCAGTCGGCCCTGCCCTCCATGGCCCCTGAGTCTCACGTGACTGGGTAATCACTGGATCGGTCCCTGTGTGCGTGCACGCTCTCTCTCGCAGTGCCTCTAGACTGCTGCCCCTCCGGTTCCCCTGGCTCCGGGACCACATGAGTCTGGGTCCCCAGGGTTTTGCCCCAAACCGGGGTTCAGTGGAGTTAGAAGTGACGCAGCTGGGAGGGTCTGTCTCCCGCCTACTCGTGAAAGCCAGCGGCATAATCAGTAGTCAGTCCTCCGCACGCAGTGCCGTGTGCGCCACCAGGCCTCTGATCCTCTACGACTCCCCTAAATCTCCGTGCACTTCTCCCTTTTCACAGTCCAAACTCCCTCCGAATGAGTTTTGGCTGGATCTGGGGTTTAGTGTCGTAGGATAAGAGGTTCAATGCCATTGAGAGTCTCCGTTTCCCTCCCTCCAGAGAAAGCCAGCCAGGTTCTCCAGCCCCCGCTCTCTCCATGTGCTTGTCTCTGTACCTCAGCTTTTTGCAGCTCCTCTGGGTCTCTGTGAGCCCCTCTCTTTCCTTCTAGTTGTAGAATTTCCACTCAGCCAGCTTTCCTGTGGTTCTGGATGATGTCCGTTCTATCTTTTAGTTGTAGTTTTGAAATTGTTGTGCGAGGCAGCAGTGTAGGTGTTTACCTATGCCGCCATCTTGGATTCTCTCCAGTAATGATTGCTTGACAGCACAGCTTCTGGTTGACAGGGAAGGTGGAAGCAAGGCTGCACCTTGACTCTGTGTGCCCTCTGGTCCTTCCTTCTTTGGCCTGTTTTCTCTCAGTTCAACGGAGGAATAGAAGCATCTCTCCTATTGGAGTGTGCATTCAGTCTCGTAGATACCTCACTGGGGCCTGGCCCCTGACCTTAGAGTCCAGCCAGTGTCTCAGTCCATCCAGGGTGCTCTAACAGAATGGATGGCTCAAAGACAAGCTTTTATTTCTCTCTGTTCTGGAGTCTGGGAGATCCAAAATCAAGGTGCTAAGACAGCTGCAGTGTCTGGTGGGGCTCATTTCCTGGCTTAGTGATGGCAGCTTCCTGCTGGGACTTACATGGCAGAGTTGGGAGAGAGCTCTCTCTGGGGGTGAGGTTCCTTGATGACACATTAATCCCATTCATAACAGCTCCAAATTCATAACTTAAGCACCCCAAAAGACCCCACCTCCTAATATCACACCTCTGGGGTTAGGATTTCAACATAGGAGTTTGGGGGGATGGACACAAACATTCAGACCTTGGCAGCGGAGATAATCTACTGGCCATTCTGCTGTGTGAAACAGAAAGGAACAGCCCGGGAAGGAGCAGCTGTTTCTGATGAGTGCTTCAGAGTGAATTTCGGGGAGAGGGCCCTTCAGATGGCCTCCAAGGCATGGCTCAGGAAGCAGTAGGCCGGCTCTATGTGTCTAAGCTTGGGTTCCTGCTAAGCAGATCCTGAGTTTAGGACTCAGAACAAGTAGTTTTTCTGGGAGGAGAAGTGGGAGCTGGGCAAGGCTACAGCTGCTGCTTGGAGTCTCACCTCCTCTCCCTGAGTCCTGGGAGGAACTGAGCTGTGGGCTGCAGGACCAAGGAGGCTGTGCCCTTGGGTTCCATAGTTAGGGAAGGGGCCCTCCCTGCATTTCATCAAAGGATAATGCCTTTAAGTTGCAGTGGCTGGTGGACAGCCAGTAAAACAAGGAAGGAAAAGCCCTACCTGGTTTGGCTCAATGGATAGAGTGTCGATCTGCGGACTGAAGGGTTTCAGGTTCGATTCCAGCAAGGGCACATGCCCAGGTTGCAGGCTCGATCCCCAGTAGGGGCTGTATAGGAGGCAGCTAATCAATAACTTCTCTCATCATTGATGTTTCTCTCTCTCTCTTCTCCCTTCCACTCTCTGAAATCATTAAAACAAAATAAAAAACAAACAAACAAAAGAAATAAGGAAGGAAAAGCTACTCTGGGCCACAAATGCAGCTTTGGTCCAGACCAGAGGTTCTCTACCTTTATCAGGCATCAGAATCACCTAGAAGGGATCACCCCAGGGTTTTTGATTCAGTAGGTCTGAGGGGGGCGTGAAACGTGCATTTCTAACAAGTTCTCTCCTGATACTCAGATGTTTCCAGAAGCACTGGCTCCGGGTATGGGGCTGTTTCCTCCCTGGTCCTGACGCTGGAGCGGAGGTTGGTTGGGTGAGCTGTCTGCTGCCGGTGATGACCTTGTCCTGCTTTTCCTTTGCTTCTTCCCTGACAGCCAGGGCCTGGAGGTGGCCAGAAAGTTTACCTGGGCATCCTCACTTCACATTTGGCCAGTACCAACTTCCTCCTTGGCTCTGGCACGGTGCCACAGGGCTCTGAAGCAGAGCTCCCACCTGTCCAGCTGTAAATAAGACAGAAGGGCAGCCTTTGGGGACGGCTGGAGTGTGGTGATGAGGGATCCAAGAAAAAGGGGCTATGGCCAAGAAGCCCACCCAGCTGCCAGGCTGCTCACTGAACCTCATGGTCTATGGGGGTGGCCACATCAGCTGGGGCGACAAGGAGGAGGAGCCAGGACTCCTGTGATGGAGACAAGGCTCTGCCCGCTCTGCCCATTCTGGTTCTGCTGTTCCCCTCATGTCAGGGCCCAGGTCAGTGATGGCTCTTTGTCCAGAGTCTAGGGCCTGTGCCAGCTCTCCTGTATCTCCCTCCAGCCCTTTGAGGCCGTTTCAGTGCGATCACATCCTTTACCCCCTGAATCTTGTGGGACACCAAAAAGGAAAAGGAAATCTGCCTTCTCAAGTGGTTCCAGACTTGGGAAGAATAAGGGGTGAAGCTGGGGAGAATGGACAGTTTAGCATTTGAGTCCAAAAGAGCAACTGTACTGGATATGAGAAAGAAGTGGCATTTGGATTTTTTTTTGACAACTCACTTTTTAAAAACATTTACCTTTATTATAGAAAATATTACAGGTGTTCCCTCTGCCCCCATTAACCCTCTCTTCCCAATCCAGCCTCCTGCCCAGACCTTCTCCCCACTATTGTCTGTCCATGGGCTATGCATGTACGTTCATTGATTAATCTCTTCCTGCTGCCCTCTTCTCTCTAGAATATGTTGGACAATTCCCTCAATATTGTTTGTTATTTAAGATGTTTATTAGGACTGCAGTGACTGGAGAAGGGTTCACAGTTCCCATCTCTGCACCAGTCACTCCACTCCTTGGATATGGCTTCAGTTTAGGGCCCTTCAGGTGTAGTTCTTTTTTAATGTAATTTTTTTTTTGTTAAGGTATAAATTACATACAATAACATTTCATCTTTTTAGCATATAGTTCAATGAGTTGTGACAAACTCATGACCATTTAACCACTGTCACAATGAAGACACAGAACAGTTCCTTCACTCGAAGCATTTCCTTCTGTGGTTTTGTAGTTTGCCTTCCACCTTCCACACAACCCTCCACCCGCCCCTCCCTGCACCTGGCAGCCACTGACCCCTTCCTGTCACTAGTTTTACCTTTTCCTGAGTATCATGAATGAGAACCTGTAGTGCAAGCATGTCAAACTCGCCGGCTGTGAGTTTGACATGCTTGCTGTAGTATGTGGCCTCTTGAGTCTGGCTTCTCTCACATGGCACACCCGGCATTTGTGGTTCCCCCATGCTGTTGTGTATATTGGTAGTTTGATCAGTTGTCCATTCATTTTTACTGCTGAGTAGTATTCCATTGTAGAAATGCTGTTGTTTATCCATTCACCAGCTTCTTTCTACAGACAGTTGTGTGCTGGTTTTGCATAAACATAAATTTTCATTTCTCCTGTGTAAACAGTTGGGAGAGAGTGAATCATGAATAGTATGATAAAACGTGTGTTTAACTTTATAAAAGGCTATCAAAGTGTTTTTTAAAGTGGCTGTATCATTGTGTATTCCTACCAGCAGTGTTTGAGAATTTCAGTTTCTTTGCATCCTTCTCAGCATTTGGTGTTGCTACTTAAAAAAAAAAAAAAAATATTTTTATTTCGTGGAGGGAGAGGGAGAAAGATAGAAATATCAATGATGAGAGAGAATCATTGATCGGCTGCCTCCTCAACGTCCCTCTGGAGATCAAGCCTGCAACCCGGGCATGTACTCTTGGCCGGAATCGAACCCAGGACCCTTCAGTCCCCAGGCCAAGGCTCTATCCATTGAGCCAAAGCAGGTAGGGCTGGTGTTGCTACTTTTTACTGTCAGCTGTTCTGATAGTGACACAAGAACTTGATAGCTGTCTTCAATACTTGCAGATCTGTTGTGTAGAAAAAGAATTACAGTTGTACCTTGTGGCCCTTTGGGGCAGAGTGAGGGAAATAGAGGGACAGCTTTTAACTCACACAAAGAATCATTCTGTGGGGAAAGATTGTATGCACTTTGTGTGAGGGAAGGAGTGTGCTCTCTTACTGTGGAGGGTTCAGTCTTGATGGCCATTTGGGAGATTCTGCTAACGATTTGGATGGGAGGACAGCATCATCTTCCAAATTCCTTTCAACCCTGAGTTGAAGTAAAAGGGGAAATCTTTATTTTTGTTGACTGGGATGGAGTGGGTTTTCTGCAGTACTTGCTGTTATTTTGGAACTTCCTGGCTTACCACATCTGGGGACTCTTCCTGAGGGTCCTGTGGCCTCTTCTGTCCTCTGCCTTCCTTACTGCGAAGCACAAGGGATGCCCAGGCCATATTCCCCGGCATCAGGGAGCGGCTGTCTGATGGCTTCTCAGGCCTGGACGGCCTCAATTTTGTGTGTTTCTTGTGAGCTCCAGCCTTGGGGCAGGAAAAGGGGCACAGAAGGCGCCTGTCAGGAGGCTGTGCAGTGCAGGGGGAGGCTCAAGCTCTGGAGTTAGAGCTGAGTTTTGCGTGGGGTCCGCTGCTTTCCTAGCTGCACAGTCTTTCTGGATGTCAGTTTCTTATGGGGTGGTAATAGCACACACATGGGAGGGTACCGTGGAGATGAAGGAGGTCAAGATGGAGCGTTTAGCACAGAACCCAGCGCCAGGCTGTGGTGGGCAAATGTCGGCACTCACTTCATCATCTGCGTGATCTGCTGCCCCAGACCCTCACCCTGCTGGAGACGGACCTGAGGCCGTGGCTGTGGATGGTGACAGAGCTGATAGTCTCCACTTTCTCCTGCTGCTTCTCTCCAGCTTCTGCGGAAGCCAAAGGACGCACACACCTTCTGTTGCTTCATGTGTGACATGGGGTGAGAATCCTTGATCTCCCTGGAGGCAGGGCTCCTGGTGGTTTTCCATTCCCGAACTCGAGATGTGATGCTTTTCGGATCCTTCGTGCACTTGGGTGTAGAACCAAGCAGCTGTTCTCAAAGCATAGCCAGTGTCCCCGAGGTCTCCTCAGGGGCTAGTGAGGTCCAAACCATTTCTCAATGACATATAGGTGTCATTTGATCCTCCACCTTCACACACTTGCTGTGGGTGGGGTTTTCTGAAGGTCCATCATGGAGTGCCAACCTGCATGGACCCGAAGTAAGCCAGGCACCAAGGGGTATAAGGATGCCCCGCAGTGATGCTCTTCTTATTGCATTTTTTGTTTTGTAATTGAAAGGGAGTTCATTTTTAATTAAAAAAAATCTTATGTAAATAGATAGTAGGTGTTTGTTTATTTTAAAACTAGATTTTCAGAATTTGTAGTTTTAATTTCTAATCTGGTAGATAGTGCTAGGTAGATGTAGCCTATATAAACAAAAGCTCTTTGCAGTCCTTAGTCATGTGCAAGAGTATAGAGATGTCCAAACATCAAAATGCCTGGGAACTTTCAGGTTAAGGCCTTGGCTCTGGGGTCAGGTCCCTAGAGGGAGGCTCAGTGCTGTCATTTATTGGCTCAGCAACCTGGGCACATTGCTTAGCCTTGACTAGGTTGAGTGTCCTGCTCTGTAAGATGGGAATGACAGCAGTATTGTCCTTAAGGGGATTGGATGGGAGGATGTATGGAAAGCATTCAGAAACTGCCAGGCACTAAGTAAGTGCTACTCATGGTTGTCATTTGGGAGGCTGGGAGGCAGGGAGGCGTGGTGGCAGTGTACGCGCCGAATCTATTTGAATTGATGAACTAACCTTGCTGGTCCTCGATTTTCTCACCTGTAAAATGGGGTGACAATATTCGTATCCACCTGGGGTTGTTGGGAAGCTGGAGCTAATGTCTGGGACATTTGTGTTGTCTGCACTGTGAATGTTAACTGCCCCCTTTCTGGGTGCTCTCTGAGCCTCTGCATCCCACTTGCTTAGGTTTGTCAGTCTTCCACAGGTAGTTCCCCCCGGAGTTCAGAGGGTGATTCATGGGCATCTCCTGAATGGGCACCGGACACATGTCCAGAGGGAGCCCCACTCGTGAGAACCTCCTAAGTTATGCAAATCAGATGACAGTGAAGACCTGGCCCTGGGCTCACCTCTTAAAAGCGACTTCATTTGCCAGAGAGCAAGAAGTTATGCAGCTCACACAAGCCTTTTCCCAAAACTCCGGGGGCAGGGGTGAGAATGCAGGGGTTTGGGGGAAGGTGAGGGAAAGGGTCAGGCTGTAGAGCAGAACCACGTGGGGAGGAAGATGGGAAGGACTGATCTGGGCCCCATTTTAGAGAATATTCTGACCCCAGAGTTCTGGCCCGGAGTACAGGAGTCCTGGTGGGGCAGGGTGTGGTAGTTTTAAAAAAACATGCACTTTGGGGGGGTACTAGATTTAGGTGGTTAGGGTATTATCAGTGTTGGGTAAACTGAGCTGAGACCAGGATATGGCTTGTTACCACAGCGTGGAGCTCCCCAGCCTCCCTGGCACTCCTGGGAAATGCGAGGCCACATCCTGGTGCCCCTCTTTTGTCTTGGTGGGGATACTTGGTTTTTGTGGACAGCCAGCCAACAAGGGTCAGCTGAGGGTGTGGGGGTCAGAAGACATGCATTTGCCCTTCACACATTCAAGGGCTATTGGGGTGAGTCAGCCTCCTGGTCCCACCCATGAAATGGGAAGGCTGTTCTGAGTTCCTGACTTACCCTGGCTCCCTGAGGGTCAAGGGCATCTCAGGTGGACATATAGACAGAGTTAAATATAAAAGCAGCATGGACTCATCTCTCTCCGGGACATTTGAGTGAGGGGCTGTCCTGTTAGCAAAGGATTTGGGTTTCGTCAGAGGTGCTGGCAGTGGCCACTGTTCCTAGTAATAGCAGGAGGCACAGGGTTACCTTTAGGACACTTTCATCCTGGCCCAGGTGCTGAGGGCCTGATGTGGGCTGGGCCATCAGAGCCCCACGACTTACCTACATCATGTCACACTTAACTATGGACAGGTCTCCCCGACAGCCCTCCAAGCTGCACACTTGGGCTGTTTGGCAGGTCCTTCAGGCAGTTGGATGGCTCAGAGAAGGGAGCTGTATGAAGTGTCCAGCCCTGATCAGGGGAGGACGGGGAACCAGCCCTGGGGCCCAGCTTTGGAACCAGTCACCTAGGTCCTTGGAGCTTCACTGGATTCCAATTGAACCTTCCTCCTTAGGCCATAGTTTCTGCTCTGCTCAGGGCTCAGATGGGCCTCTCCATGCCCAGGGGTGGGTGATAGTTATTATTTCCAGACTGGGTGAGGAAGTGAGGATTAGAGCTGATCCTGGTGGTGTTCTGTTGGGATTGGGAAGAGTGAAGGTGCTTGGGGTTCTCAGCCAGGGCCAGGAGAGCAGGTGGTGAGTGCTGGGAGGCTCGGGGACCGCCTGAGCTTGGTTTTTGTTTTGTCTCTTACTCTCTGACTTGGTGTTGTCATCTCTGAAGGGCGATGCTAACAGGATACACCTGGTAGGGCCGTTGGGCGTAAGTAATGCAAGCCAAGAGTCAGAACAGTGCCTGGCAGCCTGTGACTTTCTCCAAATGCCAGTTCACTTTATTATTTCCCTCCTGCCAGGAACCACCGGGAAGGCACCGTCCCCACCGCCCCTCCTCACTGACCGCCAAGTGAATGAGAAGGTGGAGAACCTCTCCATTCAGCTGCGGCTGATGACCCGAGAGAGGAATGAACTGCGGAAGCGCCTGGCCTTCGCCACTCATGGGACGACCTTTGACAAGAGGTAGAGATCAGCCAGCTCCCCTGCCCAACACTCACCAACCTGCCAAAGGGCAAGGGTTATTATCCTGGTACCATCTGCTCCCTACCAGGGGGTCCTTAGCTCCAAGGGGGAGAGGCACACGTTTGTTGTGCTTCTTCCAAATGGGAATTGAAGCCCATGGCCTGAATCACACAACTCCAGGACAAAAAGATGTGAGTGTGTCTATCATACATTTGGCCCCTGACCGTGGTGTTTCGTGTGTGTGTGTGTGTGTGTGTGTGTGTGTGTGTGTGTGTAGATAGGCAGGAGGCCCCAGCCTGTCTCCTATTGGGAGGATCTTTATGTGGCATGCAAACACGTTCATTGTATCCTGTCATGTTTGTGTATTAGGAAGGATATATCCCACCTAACTTCTTTGTTTTGAAGACAATCTTTCATTGCTCCTGTTGCCAGGAAAGGGCAGTCCAAGGGTTGGGGCACAGGGAGAGACCTTACCCACCTGCATGATCCAGGGGGGCTTCATGGAGGAGGAGGAAGAGGGATGCAGAGTGGTTTATTCTTTCAGGAGGGTTCCTCAGTGTTTTAGCTTCTTCCCTTAGGAGCATCAGAGTGTGTGCCTTGTTCCGAGAAAGATTCCTCTTGGGGGAATGTCGAGCTGCAAGCCTACTCCTTGAAGTTGCTCTGCTGAGGAAATATCCCAATCAGATGGCACAAAGGCAGGGCTGTGAAGATACCGTGCGCCAGTGTGCATGTTGTCCATGGCTACTTTCATGCTACTGAGGCAGTGTGTGTGGTTCCACAGCAACTGTGTGGCCAGCAAAA
This sequence comes from Lasiurus cinereus, assembly GCA_011751065.1. Lineage (NCBI taxonomy): Eukaryota > Metazoa > Chordata > Mammalia > Chiroptera > Vespertilionidae > Lasiurus > Lasiurus cinereus. The sequence continues at coordinate 1,001,900 of JAAGEH010000367.1, forward strand.
TCTAAAGTGTGGCCTTTTACAGAGAAGGGTTGCTGATGTCTGCTCTAGGGCAGCGGTTCTCAAACTTGAGTAAGCAGGGCAATCCCAGAGGTTTTACTGTTGAAGCACAGATTGCCAGTTAGCCTGCCTTCCCTAGTGTCTGATCCAGGAAGTATGGGGCTGGCCTGACAATTTGCATTTCTATCAAGTTCTCAGGTGATATCAATGCTATATGTCCTGGAACCTCACTTTGAGATCTACTGCACCCTGCCAGTTTTCTCAGCTTTGGCTACACATTGAAATCCCTTGGAAAGTTGTTTTTTTTTTTTTTTTTTTTAAATTATGATGTCTGATTGCCATACCAGGTTGCTGATATAGTTGGCCTGGGAGTTTTCATATATACCCAAGATTGAGAATCACTGGTCTAAAGAGAGAAGAAACCTCATCATAGGTTTCTAGGGGACCCACTGTGTGCATAGGCCTGCCACAAGGTCTCCTAGATGGTACATTCCCAGCTCTTTAGGCCCGTGCAGGGAGCTCAGGCAGCTGAGGGTCCCTCCATCCTGGGGATTCTCATTTTGTTGGCCTGTGTGCAGCCAGGATATCTGAATTTAACACGTATCCTGGTGGTTGTGGTGTGTAGGAGACTGGTATTTGGGAACCACTGGGCTGGGGTGACCTAGGACATGGCTTTGGAGGAAGAGACATTCCTTGTTAGTGTGTTCATGATGCCATTTGCTGTCTGGGCCAGGCCCTACCACAGGCTAAACCCTGACTACGAGAGGCTGAAGATCCAGTGTGTGCGGGCCATGTCGGACCTGCAGAGTCTGCAGAACCAGCACACCAATGCCTTGAAGAGATGTGAGGAGGTGGCCAAAGAGACCGACTTCTACCAGTGAGTGAGGCCTGCCTGGCATTCATCAATGACTCCATCTTACCCTTCCTCATTTCTGGACTTGGAGCCAGGCCTTCTGGTTCTAGTCCTGCCTCTTCCATGTGGCCAACAGTGTGCCTTCAGCAAGTGGGTTTTGCCTCAGTTTTCCCAAGCACGAAGTGAAGCTTGTAACCTTTCATACCATCTTTGCAGCCTCAGAAGCAGTGTGGTCGGCAGTGATGGAGAAGGGGACTCAGGGGGCTGGGCAGATCCCTGGGATTCTGGGTCGCTGTCCAGGGCTTTGCTGCGGCTCCTGGTCTCCTGGTGCCCCTCTGAGGGTACTTGCCTGCTTACCTGCTGATATTTTGCTCAGATCTAAGTATCTCAGGAAGTGGTGGTGCCAGATCTGTTCCAGGTAGCCCCTCTTGTCTATGCACCCTTGTTGGTGTCAGGTTTTTAACAAATGGTTTGGGTCCTTCTGTTGTTTGGCTGACAGCAGGCTTTTACCTGTCTCTGAGCACTGGGCATCCAGCTTCTGTGGATCCCGGCTGGTGTATTGGTATAAGGGGCCCGGGAGGGGCTGGTGATGCCTGGGGTGGGGGTGGAGAACTTGTCTGGGGCTCATTGTGAGGGGGTGGTTTCAGCACACTCCACAGCCGGCTCCTGAGCGACCAGACTCAGCTGAAGGACGACGTGGACACGCTGCGGCGGGAGAACGGGCAGCTGCTGCGGGAGCGGAACCTGCTACAGCAGTCCTGGGAGGACATGAAGCGGCTCCACGAGGAGGACCAGAAGGAGATTGGCGATCTCCGGGCCCAGCAGCAGCAGGTAGAGCAGGCGGGTGCTGGGTGCAGGCCCAGGTCGCTAACCACCCCCTGTACCTCCCAGCCACTCATCCATCTGCCCCCCTGATAATTTAGCAAGTATTTCTGGAGGGTTTGCTTCATGTGAAGCCCTGGGATATGTGAGCAAACACTCAGGCCTTGCTCTCTGGACTCTTCAGTCCCCTGGAGGAGACACATGTTAATAAAACAATCCCAAGTACCTGTGTATCATTACGAATGTTGCAAGGGCTACCTAGGAGGCGCTTTGCAGTGTGTACTGGGAATTAGACTTACTCTGGGACTGGGTGGGGGCTGTAGCATCTTTCCTTTGCACGGATCCCATGAGATTGCAGTTGGGGAAGCTTGGAAACTTCAAAACCCTGTGCAAATACGAGATGGAGTGGTTATCAGTGTTATTTTGGTGGGCATGTGGCCTATTGCTCTTGCTTTACAAGTTACAAGTTAGCTCCTTTGCTTTGCTCAGTTCTTGTTTTGCGTGGACAAAGGCATGAAGGGCAGGCCAGTCAGAGCCTGGCTTGCTCTCAGAACTGCCCAGCTGCCCAGGGACATGGCAGGGCTGATGGCATGTTCTGTGTCCACAGATGGTTGGCTTTGTGAGGTCGGAAGGCAAGCCCAGGAGCAGGGGAGCACTGCTTTAGGGATGAAGTGAGGTGCAAAGAGAAAGTGTGGTGCCAGCCATGGCTGGTGCCATGCTGAACGCATTGAATTTCCCTGCATGTCTATGAGCTTTCTAGAGCAAAGGATTAAGATTGTGCGTTTTCAGTTGTTTAGAGGCAAACCATTCTACCCAACAGAAATCCTCTGCAGAAACCCAGTGCATGAGGCAGGTAAGGTTGACTGTGATGGGGAGTCAGGCACAGGGTCAGTCACAAGATCAAGTCCATGTTTTATATGATTCCATCCACAGGAAATGTCCGGAACAGGGAAATCTATAGAGACAGAGAGTGGCTGAGGGATGGCAGGATGGAGAGTGTCTGCTAATGGGGACCAATTTCTCTCTGGGGTGATGAAAATGTTCTGCAATTAGATAGTGGTAGTTGCTGCACAACTTTATGACTGTACCCCAGACCACTGAATTGGGCACTTTAAAGGGTGAATTGTATGGTCTGTGAATTATATCTCAAAAAGACTCCAGTTACTGCCTTATCATTAAAAAAAAAAAATCAGCCTTCATGAAGCAAACATTTCTTGCCTCCCAATCCCTGTCTTCCCTTAGGCCTTTCACGGCTCTGCAGACAGCCAGCCTGAGATGACCCCTCACCCCTCTTTCCTACTCTTCCTACAAATGGCAGGAAAGGTTCCCCCCTACCCCCTCCTCCGTTCCTTGTCCTTTCTTTTCCCACAGCTGTGACCCTTGGAGGGGGTAGTTTATTATAGTAGTCAGTGCGTTTCCCCAGTTCTGTTCAGCGGGACCGTTGCCCCTTACCATATGCTGCCTTGGGACCCCCACCAGGAGAGGAGGCACAGCTGGTGGTGGATCTCCGAGCTGCCAGGCCACCTGTTGCCCTTGCCTGGGCCTCCTCACCTTAACCAGGTCCGGGGTAGGTGCCTGGCTGAGCAAAGCTCTGGCCTTGGTAGGTCAACAACTGAGGAAGCCAGGAACACGGGGAGGCCCAGGTTTCCTCCCCACGGGCCTGAGGGCAAAGGTTGCCTTTGCTGGACAAGGCCGGTTTTGTTGCCTGGTTCCTCCCACGCCTTGTTCACTTGAAGAGGCCCTTGCGGGGTAAATGGTGCTGTTTGACTTGCTTGTTTGCTTGAGGGATTTGTGGGGCTCCAGCCCTCTGCATGATTTATCTCTGAGGAAATGAGGCAACCTCGGGTGGGGGTGGGGATGCTGCGCTACAGGCAGGGGCCTGGGCCCTCTCCCACTTGAGAGCAGCAGACAGGTGGTCTGTGTGTGCATGTGTGTGTTTGCAGCGTGGCAATGCCATCTCCAGCATTTCTTAGTCAGAATGCACCACTTGAATTCTCATTTGGGTCAAAAATGTCCGTAGCTCCTGGGCAGAGATTGCTAAGCTTGGGTGAGGGCGCAGTGTAAAGGGTACTTGACCACAGCAAAATGTGTGCTTTGGTAAGAAAAGAAGAGAACCTCAGACTACAGTACAGTGTCCTCCACCCCAGGCTCCCCCTGGAGTTGACGGACCTCGCTGAACCGTAGGGATACACTTCCGGGGACACTTTCTGTCCTACTAAACATGCAAAACTTTGTTTTTATAACCTGCTTTTTAAAAAATCTAATAATATATCATAGGTCTGCTTATATTTTCTATAAGTTTGGAGCATCCAACAAGATATTACAGTTTAGTTGTCAATAACTTATTAGCCCCCTCTGCATGTGCTGAGAATGGTTGTCTACTTTCCCTATTATAATGCTTTTTTTGGTGACACACATACATATGTCTTTGCGTTTTCTTTTGCATGTGTGATAAAATTTGATTCTTAGAGGTAAAATTGCAGGGTCCAGCGCATTGCTGTTCTCAGTCAGTAGGTTCTGCCAGTTTATTTGGGAAATGCATAGGGTCTCAGGAGACTTCTCTCCATGCTTACTGGCTCTGACCCCTACTTTACATATACTGGCTTCTTTGGTGATTCATGAAAGTTAACTTTTTCCAGATAACCCAGGAAAGGAGTTTCACAGCCTCACGGAGAGGCCCAGAGAAAATACGTTTCTGACCAGGGTAGAGGAGTTGTGTGGGCTCCCTGCAGCCATGTGGATGAACCCAGACTCCGGCTCTGTGCCTCCCTAGTGACACTGTTACCCCGCCTCCCAGGCCTCTTCCACACCGTCTGGAGGGCAGGCATCTCTAGACGGCTGCCTGCCCGAGACGAGAAGTTCACTGCATTCTCGTTTGAGAATTCTGCGCCCAGTTTCAATTCTCTCTCATTTAGACTTCCAGTATAGACTTGGCTGGGAAGCTGAGCCTTGGATTGGGGTGTGTGTGTGTGTGTATACACATGTGCAACTTCTTACTACAAACATAATCTACAATAATAAAAACTTATTATGCTAATTAGACTGGACAGCCAAATGACCTTCCAGACGAAGCCGGGCCTGTGAGGGCTAAGGCAAGCCGCCATGTTTGTGAGGGCAGAGTCCCTTGCATGAATTTCATGCATCGGGCCGCTAGTCTAATGATAAAACGAAAAAAAATCCTAGACTAATGGGATGGTTTTTTTGAATTCTCTGGAGTTAACTTTGGCTGTACTTTCCCCAGATTTCTTCAGAGGCATTCGATTACCTTGGCACAGTCATGTCCTAAGGCCTCTCCTAGAGAAGAGTAAGGACGTGTTTGGGGCCCAGGAGACTCTTTGAATATGTGGATGCTCTTCTGTGGGAAAGGGTTATTCTGCAAGACACTGGGCTGGCTGGGAGCTAGAGGTTAGATGTTGGGGGAAGGTCGGTTTCAACTCACAATAGGCAAGACCTTCAGGCAGGCCTTCTCGTGCAGTTTCCACCAGTGGAATGGCAGGAGTCTTGGCCCAAACAGCACAGGTTATTGGCCTGATTTCCCTGGCCCCCCAGTTCCTGGATACCACCATGGTATCACAGGTGGGGTAAACTTCAGAGGGGATCCGTAGGTCTATTCTGGGGTTTTCCCTGATCACCCCATCTCCCTGGGACCTGGTGACCCACCTGTCCTGTTGGTTTCTGGGTTGCCATGCAGCAAGGTCCAAGCTCCTCATGGTTAGGGCATTTGGGGGACTATTTCCTCATTAAGATAGGTCAAGCCAAGGTGTAGATCTCGAATTCTATTGTGGAGGTGGGATGGGCTCTGCTGGCTAACGCCCGAACAATGTCTTTGTTTGTGTCATTTCGAGGCCGCCTTTAAAATTTGTTTTTAATGAAACTTGAAAGATGGGACTGCAGGAGAGCATTTGCCTGGTCTGCACAGGGCTGCCACCTTGTGGGAACTCCAGGTTTGGCAGCAAGTGCCTTTGTTCTGCAGAAACCACTTCATTCCTTTGGAGACATTGGGGTTCTCACCTGGCTTAGGGGATATTTAGAGAGTAAAAAATTTAAAATGACTGAAATATATGTATATATATATATATGTGTGTGTGTGTGTGTGTGTGTAGCTTTCAGAGGGAGAGGGAGAGAGAGATAGAAACATCATTGATGAGAGGGAGTCATCGATCGGCTGCCTCCTATGCGCCCCCTACTAGGGATTGAGCCTGCAGCCCGGGCATATGTCCTGACTGGGAATCAAACTGGTGACCTCTGTGTTCTTGGGTCAGTGCTCAACCACTGACCCACTTAGACCTGGCAAAATGATTTTTTTTTTAACCCATTGATGCTGAGAGCTCCTTCTGATGACTAAAGAGATAGCTCCCTTCCTCTGTCTAATTTTATTTTATTTCTTTGATTTGATAAATCTTTATTGATCAGATTATTACAATTGTTCTTCTTTTTTTCCCCCCATAGTTCCCCTCCACCCGGCTCCCACATCTCCTTCTGCCCTTACCTCCTCCCACATTGTTCTCATCCATAGGTGTATGATTTTTGTCCAGTCTCTCCCTGCACCCCCGCACCCCTTTTCCCCTGAGAATTGTCAATCCACTCCCTTTCTATGCCCAGATTCTATTATATTCACTAGTTTATTCTGTTCATTAGATTTTTAATTCGCTTGATTTTTAAATTCACTTGTAGATAGATACGTATTTGTTGTTCATAATTTTTATCTTTATCTTTTTCTTCTTCTTCCTCTTCTTAAAGAGTACCTTTCAGCATTTCATATAATACTGGTTTGGTGTTGATGAACTCCTTTAGTTTTTTCTTATCTGTGAAGCTCTTTATCTGCCCTTCAATTCTGAATGATAGCTTTGCTGGATAGATTATTCTTGGTTGTAGGTTCTTGCTATTCATCATGTTGAATATTTCTTGCCACTCCCATTTGGCCTGCATCGTTTCTGTTGAGAAATCAGCTGACAGTCGTATGGGTGCTCCCTTGTAGGTAATTCACTGTTTTTCTCTTGCTGCTTTTAATATTCTCTCTTTGCCTTTTGCTCTTGGCATTTTAATTATGATGTGTCTTGGTGTAGTCCTCTTTGGATTCCTTTTGTTTGGGGTTTTGTGCGCTTCCTGGACTTGTAAGTCTATTTCTTTCACCAGATGTGGGAAGTTTTCAGTCATTATTTCTTCAAATAGGTTTTCAGTATCTTTTTTTAAAAAAAATATATTTTATTGATTTTTTAGAGAGGAAGGGAGAAGAATAGAGAGTCAGAAACATTGATGAGAGAGAGACATCGATCAGCTGCCTCCTGCACGCTCCCTACTGGGGATGCGCCCGCAACCAGTATACATGCCCTTGACCGGAATCGAACCCGGGACCCTTCAGTCCGCAGGCCGACGCTCTATCCACTGAGCCAAACCGGCCGGCGGTTTTCAGTATCTTGCTTTCTCTCTTCTTGGGGCACCCCCATAATTCTGATGTTGGTACACTTGCAGTTGTCCCAGAGGCTCCTTACAATATCTTCCAATTTTTGGATTTTTTCTTTTTTCTTTTCCAGTTGAGTGTTTTCTGCTCCTTTGTATTTCAAATCTTTGACTTGATTCTTGTATTCCTCTAGTCTGCTGTTAGGTCTCTGTATAATATTTTTTTATTTCGGTCTGTGTATGTTTAATTTCTAGTTGGTCCTTTTTCACTTCTAGTTGGTCCTTTTTCATTTCCTCGTGGGTCTCGCTAAATTTATCCATCTTTTCTAGGAAATTCTTGAAAAACCTTACAACTGTGGTTTTGAACTCTATATACAGTCGTTTGTTTTCCTCCATTTCTTTCATTTGTGATCTGTTCCTTTGTCTCCACATTTTCGCTGCTTCCCTGAGTTGGTAGTGTAGCTTTGTGTGCTAGGTGTCCTATATGGCCCGTCAGCCCTGCCCTGTGCGGACTCGGTCTCAATGTCCCTTCGTAATCACTGTAGCCCTCTCTGCGTGCACTGGCGCTCATGTGCCTCCACCCTTCTGACTTTCCGGCTCCCCTGAGTTTCTGTGTGCTCTGAGGACCTGTATGAGTCTGGATCCCCAGGGTCTTGCCTGAAACTGGGCTTCAGTGCAGTCGGAAGTGGATTTCAGGGAAGTTGGGAGGTTTTGTCTTCCTCCTGCTAGAGAAAGCCAGTAGCACAATCAGCAGTCAGCCCTCTGTGTGTGCACTCGCATTGGCGTGCTTCCAGACCTCTGTCTTTTCGCGGCTCCCCTAAGTTTCCGTGCACTCCTCCCTTTTCATGACAGTCCAGACTCTCCCCATATGAGTCTTGCCTGGAATTGGGGTTCAGTGCAGTTGGAACTGGGGCTCATTGCAGTTGGGGGTTTCCATCTCCCTCCCGCTAGCGGAAGCCAGCTAGGCAATCTGCCGCCCTTTCTCTCTACATGCATGTCATTGTACCTCAGCTTTTTGCAGCTCCTCTGAGTCTCTGTGAGCTCTTCTCTGTCCTTCTAGTTATAGAATTTCCACTCAGTGAGCCTTCCTGTGGTTCTGGATTATGTCCGTTCTGTCTTTTAGCTGTAGTTTTGAAATTGTTGTGCGAGGCAGCAGTTGAGGTGTTCACCTATGACACCATCTTGGTTTCTCTCCTGGCAAAATGATTTTTAATTGAATCATTCAAGGTACTGCCCACAAGTTCAGGGCAGTCTGTCCGAGAAGCTGGACTTCTCCAGATGTGAGTAGAAGGCACTGGTTAACCCGGAAGCCAGGAGAGCCCTCCTCTGGCTCTGTGTGGGCACACGTCCCCTGGGCACCCTCCTCATCACTCAGTGATGGGCACTGTGTCCTCAGTGTCTGCTAGCTGTCATTGCCTGTGCTCAGACAGGTTCAGGTGTCTCACTTTGTCCTGCACTCAGGGACCCGGTTCTCATTTGTCTGGGGACTCATGGAAAAGAATAATATTGTATTTCTAACTTGTACCATACACAAAAATATATTCCACATACTTCAAAGATTTAAATGTAAAAAGTAAATGAATACTTTAATACAAATAATAGAATACTTTCCTGGCCTCAAGGTAGGAAGGAAAAAAGTTTTGAAATAAAACTGCCAGCTTGGCCGATGTGGCTCAGTTGTTGAGCGTTGATCTATGAACCAGGAGGTCATGGTTCCATTCCCAGTCAAGGCACATTCCCGGGTTGTGGACTCAGTCTCCAGTATGGGGATGCAGGAGGAAGCCAATAAATGATTCTCTCTCATCATTGATGTTTCTCCAGCTCTCTCCACCTCTCCTTTCCTCTCTGAAGTCAATATAATATATTTTTTAAAAAACAGAAAACACTGCCAAAGCACAAACCATAATGAAAATGATTGATAATTTTTACAGTATTAAAATGTGGAAGTTTAGTATAGTGAAGGTACTACAAGAAAATTTAAGAGCCACATATTGGAAGAAAATATTGGTAATAAATATAACTAGGAAAGAATTAATACCTGAAATCTAAAAATAAATCCTACAAAATAAAAAATAAAAAAGGAAGAGAGAGAGGTAGAGAAAGTGTGTATAGTCAATATAAGGAGGGCTGCTCTGTCTTTTTAGTAATCAGAATGCAAGTTAAAAAAAAACTCTTTTTTTTTTTTTTTTTTATCCATGAGATTGGCACACAATAGCTAAGAGGTAGAAGCAGCCCAGGAGTCCTTGTCGATGAATGAAAAACAAAACACACTACACACATGCAGTGGAATATCACTTGTCTTTCCAGAGGAAGGAGATTCTGTCACAAACTTCGACAGGATGAGCCTTGAGGATATTATGTTGACTGAAATCAGTCAGTCCCAGGAAGATTGATAGTGTATGACTCTGCTTCTGTGAGGTGTATCTATAGTAGGTACATAGAAAGAGAGAGGAGAGTGGTGGTTTCCCGGGCTGTGGGGAGGGGAGGTGAGGAGTTGTTGTTTAATGGGCCCAGAGTTTCAGTTTTGCAAGATGAAAAGTTCTGGAAACTGGTTGCACAACAATGTGACTATACATAACACTATTGACATGTACACTTAAAAAATGTGCAAAATGGTTAGGACAGTTTTAGCACAATTAAAAACTAAAAGAAAAATCTGACAGTATGAAGTCTTGGTGAGGATGTGTTGAGCATGGTGACTCTCAGAACTTTGCCCGCAGCTGGTAAATCCTACGTTGGTGGATAATGTGATGTTGTCCAGAAGGTGTGAAAAAGTCCACATCCTGATACCTAATAAGGGGCCACTCCGCTGCCTCAGGTCTGGGAGAGCAGATGTGTGTAACAGTGTTCATGGCAGTATTGTTTATAACAGCCAAAAACCCCCACAGAACCCGCCTCCCCCCAAAATAAATGGAGACAATGTAAATGTTCATCAGACAGAAAAGGGAGAATGTGGTTTCATACAGTGAGATGCTGCCTGCACCACTCCACTCACTCCAGAGGCACGTCAAGTAAAGGAAGCACACACGATGCCCTTAGAGCAGCACAGATAACACTGCGCCCACGTGGAGAGGATTGGCAGCAAGTTTAGGGGAGCGATTCCTTGGGAGGGGAGGAGAGGGGATGGGATGAGCAGGGTGCATTGGAGGCTTTAACAACACCGGTAATACTGTATTTCTTTGAAAATCAGTTTGACACGACAAGATGTTGAGATTAGAGTTAAGTGGTGCGTACTTAGAAATTTGTTCTTTTATTTGCTGTGCTTGTCTGTATGTTTGGAAGAGATTCATTGATTGTTTCAAGAAAGGGTTTAGTGGGTGGGTTGGTTTTCCAGTTGTTTCTCTGTGTGGGTCCTTCTGCACAGTGAGCCATTCATGCACAGTGGTGATGATTTTAACTGGCAGGGAACCTCTTACCTGAGGAGTTTTGTATTTTGTATTTTGCTGTCTTTGTAAGATTTCCTTTGAAATCGAGCCTTCCTTCCTTCCTTCCTTTCTTCCTTCCTTCCTTCCTTCCTTCCTTCCTTCCTTCCTTCCTTCCTTCCTTCCTTCCT